>JANTNU010000007.1:32327351-32339103 GCA_024752395.1 Erythroxylum havanense | reverse complement strand
TCATTTATAGGAGAGCCTTACTCAAGACTATGATGCTAAGTATTGGAA
This sequence comes from Erythroxylum havanense, assembly GCA_024752395.1. NCBI lineage: Eukaryota > Viridiplantae > Streptophyta > Magnoliopsida > Malpighiales > Erythroxylaceae > Erythroxylum > Erythroxylum havanense. The sequence continues at coordinate 32,339,055 of JANTNU010000007.1, read as the reverse complement.
GGAGCGGTACAGCCTTAAGGAAGGGATTCCTAGCTTCCTTTCAAACATTGCTGGAACAATTTTAACCACTGGGAAATATTTGAATGTCATGAGAGAATGTGGTCATAACGTTCAGGTTTTCTTATTATAACATCTTGCTTCAGGGTCTATCCGTTCTTGCTTTGACAGAAAGTTCTTTTGGGGTGATATACAACTCTCAATGGTTGGATTATTGTGGATAGGTGCCTATGTCGGAAAATTCCAAGTTGATGAGCTTTGGCTCAAACCATCACTATCTTGAATGCATTAAATCTGCTCATGATTTTGCCAGCACTGAGCTCCTAAATCTGATCAAAGAGAAGGTGAGCAAGATCATCTTGTGTGACATACAATTTCTTGCATATTTCCTGAATGCCTTTTGGTTTTTCTCATATTATTGCCGCTCCCTGCCTCCAAATCCTCTGTGATCCTCGTTTATGTGTTGTAGTATGATCTGATGGGAAAGCTTCGATCTATAAAGCACTATCTTCTACTTGATCAGGTATTTAATTCTCTGATTTCTTAACCTGTGATCTGGCCTTTGTTAGAGTTGATAGTAAAAATATAAGATGGAATTTGAAAATGCGCGACCGAGTGTATCTTGTCTATGTGATTCTTAGTCTTTTCTTCTGTTCTTATTTATTCTTTTTATCTGTACTCTCTATTTTGTGCTGGGTTCGGCCAGCCTTTTAAGTGTACACTTGTTTTTTAGGGGCAAACATCTGACCTTATAATTTTGATACAATGTAATTTTTGTCAGGGTGATTATTTGGTTCATTTTATGGATATAGCTCGAGATGAGCTAACTAAAAAGCTTGATGAGATTTCAGTGGAGAAGCTGCAGGTCTTTTCCTTTTATTCTATCCTTATCAAAAACAAATTTTGAAGAAGAGTTATCGATGCTGATGATAATGCTGACATTTTTTTCGTTAATGATGAATCTGAATGCATGCATTTGTAATTGCAGTCTCTGCTAGATCTTGCTCTCCGTACCACAGCAGCTGCAACAGACCCATGTCATGAAGACTTGACATGTTTTGTGGTGAGCAACTTAAGTTCCCTTTTCCTGTATGAGACTGAGTTGAATTCAAAAGGTTAGTATCCAATAGTTCTAACTTTGGTTACAGGAAATGTCTTCTCTGATTAAAAGATTAGGGACCCTGAGAGATGTTGATATAGGAAGCTTAAATATTACTGATTTGGAGGAGCCGATGAGTATTACTGGTCTTGAGACATTCTCTTTGAGTTATAAGGTGTGGCTTTTGACTTGGACCTTCATTTCATAACTGGAGATCATAACTGTACTTTCTTATTGTGAATTATCTAGAATTTTAGGTTAATCCCTTTGCCTTTGAGTGCGAATCTTCAGTACCAATTATTTTTACTTTAGAATATTATATTTGATTTATAATATACTTGATAGCCAGAGTTCATCTCGTGTTTGGCATCCAGGTTCAGTGGCCATTGTCTATTGTTATCTCAAGAAAAGCATTAGCGAAGTACCAATTGATTTTTCGCTTTCTCTTCCATTGCAAACATGTTGACCGCCATCTTTGTGGTGCTTGGCAAGTGCATCAGGTACGGACAGGGATTTCGTATGTGTTTTCCTAGTTATTTTGACTGCTTTTTATCTGACAACAACGTGCTGTTTCAGGGAGTTCGTGCACTCAACATGCATGGAACAGCCATTTCTCGATCGTCCTTGCTGTGCCGTAGTATGCTAAAATTCATTAACAGCCTGCTACACTATTTGACATTTGAGGCAGGTTCTACCTTATTGTCCTCATTATTAGTTTCCCTTTTCTCTATTAGTTCGCTATTATACACTTTTTTCAACTCCTGTCCCAAAGTTTTGTTGTCAGATTCAGGGAATTTTTGGTGTGAGTAAGATACTCAAAATATTTGGAATTTTAGTGGGGTACCCAAACTGATTGTATATCTTGCCTGTTTGCCAGTCGGGAAAAATCTAAAATTTTCTACAAAATTTGGAAAATAAAAAAATTTGTTGTTTACAGCTTCGATAGGCCTAATTAGGTTTTTCATCTTTCCTTTTCCTAGAGGGTTCCAGTCAAGGTTTTTGTTTTCTTTGATTTTATTTTCAAGTTTGGATGTACTTGTTGATAGTTCTTTATTCTTGATCGGCTGAACTGCCAAGGCATGGGATGTGTAGTTCAATTTTTTCTGTGGAACGAGAAGAAATGAAGGAAAACTCATAATAGTTTGATTCTAAATATTCATGTTTGGAACTAGTCTTTCTAGATGATTTAGTGATTAGGTTTTCATGTGGCTGTTGAAAACTATACTTACTATTATACTTTATTAGGTTCTAGAACCTAACTGGCATGTGATGCACAACAGACTTCAGAGTGCAAAAAGCATAGATGAGGTATGTTCTTTTAACTTTGATTTGAAAATTCTTACGATGTTCTTTGTCAAAAACATAATTTGTGTGTTTCAATCTTTTTGCCTTGTTATATTAGCAGTTTATTCTCATTATTTCCTACTCTTTTTTTGGAACAGGTTATCCAATATCATGATTTTTTCCTTGAGAAGTGTTTGAGAGAGTGTTTGCTTCTTTTACCTGAATTGCTCAAGGTTTGTTTCAATCTTATATATTGTCTTAATTTGAGATCAAAATCTTCTTCCCTAAATAAAAGGAGAGGGAGGAGGGGGAGTGATGAACCAGGCTAAGCATGGAGACTTGTTAAGCACTGAAAATTATGTAAAGAAACTTTTCAGATAGATTTAGCCACAATCCCCTAGGAGCCAAGTTGCAAATTTGTAGCTTATAAGGTTGTTGAAGTGGTCCTCAAATTGTTGTCACATAGCTGAAGCTATCATGGATATGATTGTTGGAAGATTATTTTGTATGAAACACATTGATCCTCAGTATCGAATTTACTTTTCATGATTTGTGTTTGTGATCATCTTGGATTCGTATTGTGATTGCAGAAGGTGGAGAAGCTTAAATCTTTGTGCCTGCAGTATGCGGCTGCGACTCAGTGGTTGATATCATCCTCAATTGACACTGTAAAGGCAGAGGAACCATCTGATGGCCCTTTTGGGTCCAAAAAATCCAGGCAATGGAAAACAACTTCACCCCAAGCACTAAAAGTGATGACCCCAAACACAGTGGTTACTGACTCTATTCTGTAAGTCTGAGGAAGTGGTTATAAAAGGCACAGAAGCACTCACTTTTTCCTATATATAATATGTGCTTTCTTTTTCTGATATTGTTGCAGTAAATTTGAGAGGGAGTTCAATTCGGAACTTGAGAGTCTGGGACCGATCTTAAGCAATAAAGCTCAAGCAGAACCATATTTAACTCATCTTGCACAATGGATTCTTGGTGTGAGAAATGACCAGTAAATGTTCTGGCCGCATTATTTGATCATATGATTCTATGAGATACGGAAATGTATTCTTGGTGCTTGGGTTTTTGTGTCATATGTATTTAGGGTGTTTGTATACTAAGCAGGAGCATCCGAAGTTGGATGGAAAGTGTGTTCTGATCTATTCTTCAGGTCTTTTACTATTCGAACATTCCATGAAACCTTCCATTTTTTTGCTAATATGATATGTTTCACAAATTGCTGTGGCACTTACAATGATGTTAATAATCCCTGGCAATGCCATGATACTGGACGTTCATAATCCATCGTGAAATCCAATTGAAGCTCAAATCTAGGCTTCAAAAGGATCAAGCTGGGTCTAAAAAAATCTGAGCTTGAGCAGAAAACTAACTCATTGTTAGGCATGAATTTAGTTACCATCTTGACAACCCATTTAGGAGCCTAAAGGCTTCACTACAAAACATGAAATTTCAACAATAACAATATCAAAATGTGAAGGGAAGTTGATTATAGCATAAATGATACAGCCCACAGATACCCACTCTTGAAGGGTAAATACTGCTCATCTAGTTCCCTATTATAGCCGCCATGTCTCTGAAAACGAGGCTTCTCTGTTGTCCTTGTGTCCGGTGTTTTTAAGCATCAAAAAATTAGTTTAATTGCAATTCATCTGTATATGAATAACTCATTGAATACTTCTGGTTTTGTAAACGGTATAAGCCAACAGCAGTGGAATCGCAAGGCCATATACTGGAAAATCGAGGAACAGATTCATCTCATAAGCTTTCATCAGTCCCCAACAATTCTGTAACAAAAGCAAACATTTCGCACTCAGCAATGAAATAGAGAGTAAAATGCCATAATTCATTCCATAAAACTAGATATGAATGTACGAAAATGGCCGCTAACAGAGTCCAAAGTTTACAGATATCAGAAACTAATTCTGTAGTGGAGCTAATCTTTTACCATCCCAAGCATGCTCTTCTCAGACAAGAAAGCAGGGTTATAAAGTGACGATAACGTACAAATGCATAGTGTAACAAATGGGTTCATGATAAATCGGTTAGTTTTTTCCTATTCCAATCTGCCAAAGATTGCAAGCTAGACTTATTACTGATGAAAGCAATTAATCACTTTCCTAATCCATCAAGTCTGCAACCTTGCGGTAAAATATTGATAGCAATCCTCATGTGCAATGCATATGTTGACCAAATTAAGTTGAGTGGGAAACTCACATTAAAATGCTTCCAACAGATTGCCAAGCACACCAACAAAAGCAGTGTCCTAATCCACCTCTCACGGAAATGAAATTTTGGTCTTCCGCCTTCTTGAACCCCATGCACTAAGGGTCTTTGCCTGTTATGACTACAATCATCATCTTCCTTTTTCCCCGAAAGCAACAGAAAATGTTCCTTGTACACACTTCTCTCTGCGGCCAACGCCGCAGTCACAAAAATAGTCGGTAAAACCACAAAAAGAAGGTGGGGAAGAACAACCACCATTATGTCAGGAAATCCAATGTATTCATGTTTTCCACTGTTCTTAGAAGTTTTTATCACCCATCCCATGTAGGTCATGTATCCCCTGTCATCACCATCTGTGAAAACTTGGCCAATAAACCAGGGGCATAATATGAGGTAAATTAAGTATCCTAGAGTACCAAGCCATACCATGGTAATTCTACAAAGATCCTGTAGAACCCATGCCACACCTCTTAAGAAGCCTTTTTCATTGATAAAGGACTTGTATGAGTATTGCCTTATGGAGAAAATGGGGAGAACTTTAGGGATGAGAAGAATCAATATTGTTGAATATATAACAATCCAGAGAATTGGATAGTACAAGGCAGACCATTGGCAACCCATGACAAAAAATTCCTTCCATGTCCATGAGATCTTGACAGTTAAGCCATTTATAGAAAATGGTCTTGGTTCACTCAAAGTGGATCTTCCCATTATGTCGGTAGCTTCTACTTCCAGCCAGAATCTATGAGGAGATGAATCCTCAAAGGCTTGATAGTTCCATGGAGCTGCATAAAGATCTCCCCTGGTCTTATCCCCCACGAGCTTTGTCATGGGTGTTTCCATGACCAAGTCTGATGTTCCAGGTCTTGTGTCATAGATCCTAGCAATAACTGACATAATTGGAGAAACTGAAAAGACAAGAGTTCTAACTGTCCCAAAAGATGAAAGGATCTTGTGTTGACATTCATAACTTTGGTGCCCCGAGAATGTCGACATAAAACGGGAGTCCAGAGGAAATGTAGGCAGTACAATGGTTTTCTTGGTTCCAGACTTTAAATCAATGTCCACATATGAAACATGATCTCTATCGACAGCCGTAATCCGCATCGCTCTACTTTTCCTCCAATCACCCATCTCCCACTCCCAGAATTCCTTAGGTACTGGGGCTCCTAATGAACAGTTTACAGTTCTTTGGGAAGGAAATTGATGAATATTTAACTGGAACAACTGAGAGAATAGATACTTTTGATCTGACATGTGAAGCCTTTTCAGATTCTTACCAAACTTTGTATGAAGATGCCCACATAGATAAGCCGACAAAGAATGCTTGAGAAATACGTCTTTCAAGCTCTTCCTAGAATGTGAGATTGAAGAAAAGGACAGAGGAAAATGTCCAAAGGCTATCTTAGTCACAGGTTTCTCTGACTGAGAATCCCATTGTGATAGCTGAATATCTATTTGACTCAACAGTTGATCAGTAGGATGCCCAAAAAGATTAGTAGGGCCCCGTAATCCAGTCCTGGACGTGCTATCCAGTCCGACAAATAGATGTCTCCGCTCGGCAGTCTGGAAGACGCAACAAAAAAGTATAAGGATTCAGATAGAAGGATCATTAAGTCATAAGCAAGAGAAGTCGTTGATTTGTGCCACAAATATAAGGATTCCAAAAATAAAAGTTGGTTTTTCACAAAATAGTGTAATGTGGACACTGAAAGTTGATTTCATGTAAATGTAAATCCAGCGTCTGTAATGTGGATCAAACACCACATTTACACAAGACTGATAGATTTCAAGTCGTCTCTTTTTAGAATAAGGAGAGAATAATTATGTTCTCAAGAATAGCACTTCACACTTGACCTTCCTTGCTAAGAATAATCTATTCCATACCATCTGCAACCATTTGCATGTTCTATTTTATGAAGTGGGAAGGACATAAATTGGAGAAGGGAAAGGTGGTCAAAAATGCAGAGAGTTGTCAAAGCAGATCAAATAATTTCTGATGAAATCAGCTAAGAAAGAGGGCAGAAACAATGATGACATATGCGAGCTAATCAAGTGCAAATACTGAATAAGGTAAAAGTTTGGGCCATACAAAAACATACCCACATGTTTACATAATTTAAAGAAAAGGAAGGAATTTAAATAAATCAACTCTCAGGAAATAGAGTCTGGAAATAGAATTCAAAACCATGTTCCTAGGATTATCTAGGACAGTGACTATTGTTAATCTCTTCAAAGTGGAACAACTGACCTCAAGGGTTATACTGTTGACATTTTTCCTTCTTCCCAGTTGTCCATTAATGCTGTACTTTGAAAAGAAATCAAATGAACCACCTACTAGTGGCACACCGAAATTGTCATGATTTCCTCTGAGATCAAAGAAGATGCTCTTATCCAGGCCACTTCTTTTTATGACGTCTTCCATTACATTCTGGTATTCTAGCCAATCCCCCTCATTTTGTTTCATGGTCAACAAATCCTTGCTTTTCCCATCTGCCCAAGACAATAACAGAATATTTTTTACAAGCCTCATCTAAGACGTAAATCCAGAGTACCATGTGGCTCACACTCATATTTAAAAAGTGCATGAATGAGAAAAGGAACAGGAGATGCTTGTGACTTCTCAATAAAGAAAATATGGAAAATAGCATCAAAACTGAATCTTGTTTGTCCAAAAGGCTGTTCCTTGCAAATATAACTATTTCGGACCAGTATTGACTATTGAGAGACGAGATCAGAACTAAATGGTCATTGATGGAACATATAAACGAACGCAAGTAAATATCATGACAAGGACTTAAGCAGCCAGATGTGTTTCAGATGGTTCACGTCTTTCTATTGAATGTTTTCTCAGTAACCAGAGGAAAATAAAGCAAAAGCGATTCCGTAGTAGTGGCAAGCAAAATGTGTGCGGCCTAAATTGTGAAAACAGGGTTGTTGGAACTTGGGAAATATAGCTCACACACAAATAGTAAGATCCACTTGAATTTTAAGAAACTAGTGATACGTTAAAGAACTCTAGGACGTGTTCAACATGTCATCAGTTTGGTTTGATGTATCAATTCGAGCCAAAGGAAAAATAAAATCAAATTTCAAGTAATTGGTGCCCATTACAACATATGGTAAGCTCTCCAGAATGCTCAAACAGAAGCTGCTAGCTGTTAGAGGTATATGTGAATTATGACTGGACTTAAGATGAACAAGCGAGAACCATTTTTTATTTGAGCATTCATAAAAGGAAGTGTCATAATGACAAACAAATTGATACAGCAGAACGTGATGTGAGATCAATTTCAAATATGGCATTCATCAACTATTAACATAGAAAAAAAAAAAAAAAAAGAGAAACTGGATTTGGAAAAGAAAAACACCAATACCATAACATACCAGTGAGATCACCGGTGATGAGAACAAGGGAGGGATTGATCATGCTAAGAGCAGGACCAACGATATTCCTAAAGTCAAGGGCCCTATCAGGGTGGTGTACGCTGAAGTGGAGATCAGAAAGCTGGACTACCCATATCACTGATTCGGGGCCTCCTTCGACTTTTATGACTCTACCTTGCCATTTTTCTGGTTGCGAAGTTATCAATCCGTCTCCTCCCATTTCTTCTTCTTCTTCTTCGTGGACGAGTTCATCTTGTCGTCGATGGGCTGCAAGAGTTGGAATGGAAATGAGGCTAAGCCAAAATAGGATTACCGATATCAACAACAAAGACACACGACTTGTCATGTTCCCTTCAAACCCCAAAACCGCCAGAACTGTTTCTAGTAGTAGAAGAAGAAGGTAAATGCCGGTGAAAATGGCGTCTTTTTCTTCAAGTTGGGTTCTGATTCGCTGCAGCGAAGGCTATGCCATAAGAAAGGTACTTCCTATCCAACCGTGCCACCTGTATTTTAGGATTTAACCTCTTATTATCTTTTAGCTTATGATAGCTTGACTGGCTGCGCGCTTCCTTCGCCTTCTCTCTGTTCCTTTCTCTACTTCACAAGCAACGGAAGAGACGGTGTGCCTCGGTTGATGTCACTCTCAAAGTAGGTTCCAGCACAAAGCAGTGAAAGCCCATACTTTCTTCATATTAGAGGTTAATCTTCTGCTCATTCTATTCCGATAAGTTCTCTTGCTTCCATTCCAATTTATAAGGTTTTAGGGTTAAAGATCGCTGCATTACAAGGTATTGGTAGAAAAGTTGAGCTTTTTGAGTAAAGATGCTCTAACAAAAATAGTTTTCTCTGAATTGGTGCATTTTTAGTTGATGGGCTGTTCATTGAGGGGAGCAAGGATGCTACACTCTGGTTTATCAACAATAATGGACACAGAAACATCGTCTTCATGCTTTTGTGTAGTCCTTCCAATTTCTGCTACGCGGAAGTCGAGCAGTGAGGCCATGTTTAACCGATGGATTGGCTTTAAGTCTCCATCTTTTCCCAGAAAGTAGGTACTTTTTCTTTTCCTCCTCAATTGCAACTCCCTACTTAAATAAGTCCCCATTTGAATAAGTGAAATCAAACTCAGTTTGGTTTCTGGAAATAGTTCAATTCTGGAATCTATTTGGATTTTATCGATTTCAGTATGTGGTTGTTCATCCAATCATCAAAGTTATTTTGTTTCTTATGTCTTGCTTAGCTGGTTTTCCCTACTATTATCTGATGAAATTACTCGATATTCTCATAAACCAGCTTCTTTCCTTCATCTTGCTTTCACCAGGATGTTTTGGCGTGGAATCTTATTAGGTTACTTCAGCCATAGAAATTTAGATCTCCTCAACTGTATAAAACCATCTGTTTGCCCACCTTGGAACAGGTTTGTGATAAGACATGGGTGCAGAGTAGCATTTGCCTTGAACACAGATGGGACATCTGGAAATGGAGAACAAGATAGCCTGAATAGTGCCAGTCCTTCAGGCATTGGTAGCACTAGACTGGGCAGATTGGTGAGTGCAGGTGGTAGACAGCTCCTGGTGAAGCTTAATTCTGCGAGAAAGAATTTCCCAATGAAGATATTTCTCCTACTCTTAGGTTTCTATACAGCAAATGCATTGGCTACAATCCTAGGACAGACAGGTGATTGGGATGTACTAGTTGCAGGTGTTGTGGTTGCTGCTATTGAAGGGATTGGTATGCTCATGTACAAAAAGCCGCCTTCTCTATTAATGAGGAGATTAGAATCTTTTGTGGTCATGATGAACTACTGGAAAGCTGGTGTCTGTTTAGGTCTCTTTGTGGATGCTTTCAAATTGGGTAGTTGAAAGCTCAATCTTAATGGGTCCCTTACTCCTTTCTCTTCCTCTCAAGGATCAAAAACAAGCTTTGTGGGCTCCTCTGTCTCTCTTGTTTCCGTAATAAGTGAGAGCGAGTTTGTTTTCATCTCTCAATACCATTGTTTCCATTTCAAGAAAAAAGGCTATGGGTACCTTTATCCTGTCCACTAACTTGCCTGATAAATGAAAAATATGAGCAGGACTAGAGGGTATCATAGATGTTAATTGGTATTTCAAGGTGCTTGTTATGGAATCAAAAACCCTATAGTTTACCCTGCTCAATACTTGTTACAGATATATGATATATAACTAAAAAAGTGAACTTTCATGAGAATCATATCAAACTAAAGAAATAATCATGTTCATGTTCCTTTTTAAGTTTTTGCTTTGAGAACAGAGCACTGCAACAAGGAAACAAGAAAACCAAGATGGTAGACAAGGTTGATCCAATCCAAAGAGAAATCTTTGAAATGTATATTTATATACCTTGCTTCCTTTACGAGTTTGCCTGCAAATACAAAACCTCATAACAAAGAAATCTACCAAAAGTGGGATTGAACTGCTGAATGGCGGGCTGATAAAGGTACAAATAAACATATCTGTGCTCTGGTCACTCCACAGTGGGTAGAATTTCTTTGACCATAAGTATCAATTAACTTTCGGATGAAGAGTTCTGATCTCCACCGCTAATGGCAGCAATGGAGAACCTGCAGGTACAGAACTTGAGCCTGTACTCATGAAAAGAAAAACTTGTTGCACCCACAACTGTTCCTTCCTAATTGTTTCATGTTGTGTTCGGATGGTTTCCTAACAAAATATTGATTTGTTGTCTGCTCCACTGCTTGTCGTTGCAAGGAGAAGCTGTTTTTGCAACATGCAGTCTCCTCCACCACCATCATAAACAGACCTTTCTTCGTGATTGGCAGGAGTGAGCAGAGCACTGAAGAATAAGTTCTCGAGCTTGGGTTGTTATTGCCTTGGTTCCCTTGGTTTTGGCTATTGCGTTGACCGTCGAAACAGACCTGTTCCCATGATCTTGGGGAACAATTAATTAATTTTGGCTTCCTAACTATAACAGGTGCTCCAGCCCAAACATAACTTAGCGCTCAAGTCTCCCTCGACCCGTTGTGAATTAATGATGACAAAGTTGGAACTGCTCTGGTCTTGTCCAGTCCTGTATTGTCCTGCCCTGTCAGGATCTGCTGTCTCCCTCAACAACATCGCACTCTTTCCAGCCAATTCGTCGAATCAAAAGCAGAGAAGAGATTGCCAATAAACACAAGTTTCTCGTTTATTACTTGGAACAGAGACCCCACAAAGTCTGAAGCGTTCAATCAATCACCTGTCACTTACTACTTCATTGCTAAGTAGAATCGTTAACCCGAGTTGAACTGAATGCTATTGCTAAATTCATCCTCTTCCTTCGAACCCACCAATTTAATGGGTTCTGTTTACATTACAAAACAACAACACTACTGGGCCTGTCAAGTCACGCACCACCAGTGTCCCAGCCCAACCAACCCATAATCAAAAAGGGCAAAAAGAGGGAATTTTTAGCATGTGAAGCAGTGCCGCCAAGAAACAATAACCGAATCACAGGAAGAAATAACGTGAAAGCCCATTTTTGCTCGTTATCTCCAAGAAGATTGTTTGTACTTTGTAATATTATTCATTACTGTTTATCTATTTTAGTTATGGAAAATTGTTGAAACGATTAAATGACAAGAAAGTCATTCAAGCCTTTGGTGCCATTTTTTTCAAAAGTGCAAGAAACAATAACAGAATCACAGGAAGAAAGAACGTGAAGCATGTTTGTTTGTTACCTTCA
>JANTNU010000007.1:32189521-32201188 GCA_024752395.1 Erythroxylum havanense | reverse complement strand
AATTATCCTTTAATTTCTCTCATATCCTAATTATACAGATTACATTTTCAAGGCAATTCAACATGCACTTAATAAGGGTATATCAAACATTTCACTAACTTTCTTAATAAGCATGCATCTCTCTAAAATGACACTTTTTTTTATAGGAAGGAGTATAAATATCCATTAGATTAAATCTAAGTGCATGTTTGGATTGCCGACTTTTGCAAGGTTATTAATTCTAGACCTGCACCTGCTATAGGAGTCACCGGAGGTCATACAGGAGCTTATTCACCGCGGTACTTAAGGAGTGTCATATTCTTGACATCTACGCTAATTTTGTTTTTTCTATCTCTTATCATTGAGCTATGTAGCTCAATGGTAAGAGGCATGAGTCTTGCACCCAACAAAATCTTGTGATCACAGGTTCAACTCCCGCATGCCTCCAAGAGGGGATATGGTTCACTAAAGAACCTGACAACTAAAAAGAACAATACCTGACCGGTGAGGGTCCCGACCCAAACCAAAGTATATATTTGAATGAGCTTATTTTAGTAGAGTTTTTATAATAGAGGTTTTTTTAGATGGACTTTTGTAATTGGTCAAATTATCCAAATTTAGAGCCATATTTAAAAATAAGTAAAAGATTGAGAATTTTTATAATTTAAGAAAATTTTAAAAAATTATTTAATTTTTTTTAGACTTTAGATAAAAAATGACTTAGCATATATAAATCAATTAAATATTAATTACATAATCTAATCCAAATTTTATATTAAAACCGAAATTATCAAATTTAACTTAAATTAATAATTTATTATAATTGGATTTAAGAAATAAATTGAACTATTATATCATAGTTGTCTAATTAATTTATATATAATATTATTTAATTATTAATTTTAATTTTAAAATTAAAATTACTTAAATTATATTTTAAAAAAGTACATCTTTTATTTAATAAATAAATAAATTTCCCTACTTGTTTGATGAGAAGTGATCTAACCCATACTCGTACCAAAAATCAGTGGCAAGTCTTCCACTCCACCAGAACAAGATTGTACATTTTCCACTAACAAGTTACCCGGTGAGTCTTCCACCCAGAACAAGACCGTACATTTTCCACCAAGAATTTACCAGGTGCGCTCTCTGCTTTCCTCGATCAATCCTTCTCGTTACCACCAAAAGTATCTTTTACCAGTTCAAGCCCGAGTTTTCCTTTTCAGTAAACTTTCGTGAAGTTAATTATCATCATTTTGAAAAGAGAAACCCAACTTTGCCTTCCCTTTTTCCTTTTTCTGAGTAATCACTGTCTGCATAATCATTGCTGCTTAATTTTGATTCGATACGGTTCGGATGACTTTATTCAAAATTAATGAATTAAGTTTAATATTGAGATAATAATTAGTGGCAAGCTAATAATGTCTGACAATAAAGTACTCAGGAAGTTTTAAAAAATTGATAATCATCTTCTTGCAGGCCAGCCAACTTCGACTTAGATCACAGGTTTGTCTATCCTGGCATTGGAAGAGAATTCATATACGGAGTTGAACTTAAACCTACCAATCAATGACAGTGGCATTTGCGTTTGCGACAAATTCAGATGATATGGCGAATCTTTGGACGTGGTCAAGTGGGTGAGTGAATTGACAGGAAAGACAATAAGTACAATAGAGTAACTGCTGATGCTGCAGATTTTACCTTAGATAAATTGTGGAGAGCGGCAGGTAGGCGACGAAGTGTTTCTTTAAGTCGCAAATTTAAGTACCAAATAAGATAACACCGTCACGAGTTTAACCCCATGAATCAGTTTTGCTGGGATTCAAAGTACCGATCTAATACGTAGATATGACAGTGAATGAAGTATTATTATTTTGTGCTTGAATTAAGTTGGATTCACTTTCTTAAATATAAACTTGATTAACTTCCGGTTTACCATAACTGACGAATCTCTTGTAGTGGTAACCCGACTTGAAATTGAGGAAAAAAATAGTTCAATTTAATTAGAAATTGATCTAAAGATCAAATCTTTAGAAAAAATTTAAGGTTTTGGTCGTGGGTTCAATGGCTATTAAAGTTTGACAACTTTGAGATTTTGGGCTGTACCAACACCTGTTCTGTTCCTGAGATATGGGACATTCGAGAATACCACTTGGGCTTATTGGATCCAAAAGGAGACTACACAAGACAAGACAACCATAAGGTTCGAAGAAAAAGCTGGTCCGTTTGAGTCGTACAGTGTCTGTCTTCTCCTAGACAACACACACGCGCTCTTTTCTCATAGTAGCCCATCGGGACTTAGCAGTTGTTCGAAGATCTAGCAGAGAGTGTGTGGTTATTGCTGTGTTGATCGTGTCAAAGTCGAAGAGGAGTGGAAAGATGCATAGCAATGGTAGAGGATCGATTAACAAGGGATCAGCTGCGGTGTCTGGATCAAGAATTTTAACACTTCTTCTCTCCATGTTTGGTACTTTCGCTTCTGTTTATGTCGCTGGCAGGTCAATTTTTCCTTTCCTTTTTTTGTTTCTCTGTATACTCTTTCACTGCCTTTTCATTTTTGTAGATAATAACTTTCTAGTTTCCTGATAACGTTTCTGAGATTCGATGTGAATGACAGGTTGTGGCAGGATTCGCAGAATAGGGTTTATATGATTAAAGAACTTGATAGATTAACTGGTCAGGTAAGCTTTTGATTATACGCTCTGATTTCAGTTTCAGGTTGAAATGTTATTGCTTTATTGGTTTTTTTAGAACCGGGATTTCAGTTAGAATTGGGATTTGAGTTTCAGGTTGAAATGTGATTGCTTTATTGGTCTTGTTAGACCCGGGATTTGAGTTTCAGGTAGAAATGTGATTGCTTTATTGGGTTTTTTAGACCTGGGATTTGAGTTTCAGGTTGAATTGTGATTGCTTTATTGGTTTGTTTAGAACTGGGATTTCAGTTTCAGGTTGAAATGTGATTGTGTTACTGGTTTATTTTCTCTTTTTCATTTGGATCATAATGTCAATAACTCTAACTGCTCTTTGGTATTATTTCTGTCACGTGTGTTCCACGTTTTAAAGGAAGTTTACAAAGAAGAAATTTTCTAGAAAATTGAGAACAATAAGGAGTTTTTGCTGATAATTTTAAAGAATAGAGAATTTATTGTACTAAAATTAGTTAAACTACATAAGAGTTTTGAGTCTTTTACATTTGTTAAAAGAAAAAGATCAAGTGTGTTACTGGTTTTTCATTTTAGGGACAATCTGCAATATCAGTGGATGATACGTTGAAAATTATTGCTTGCAGGTAACATGAATCATTTGGTTTCTTCTTCTTTTTGTTTTGCGTTTTTGTTTTTTCTTTACCTCTCCACCTCATGTTCTGTTATATATCTATATTGTTGATGTTTTAATGGCTTCCTCTTAGAGAAAAGGAAAAGAAGCTGGCAGCCCTTCATATGGAATTAGCTACAGCAAAACAGGAGGGTTTTAACTCGAAACTTTTGACAGAGAAAGATGTTCAATCAAAGAAGAGACATTTACTAGTGATAGGAATAATGACAAAGTCTGGACATAAAAACAAAAGGGATGCAATCCGTAAGGCGTGGATGGGAACTGGTAAATGCAATTGCTTTCTTTGGTTCTTTGTTTAGTTTAGGTTGGTTTTAGTAATGGCAGATACTGACTTTGTTACAGAATCTGACATTTTGTTTTAGTATAATCTTCGTCGTTGAGAACTTTTCAATTATGTGATTTAACTTATTGGACTCCTCTGACTAAGCTTTATGCAGATGAACTTGTTGCATGAAACAACTTTGGTGATTTAGCAGTAATCAATTGTCTCTTGGGTTACTGGTTTTTGAGTTTGAGATTAATTTTCATGTTCTTAGGTTCAACTTTGAAAAAAATGGAGGACGAAAAGGGAATCGTTGCCCGATTCGTCATTGGACAAAGGTAGCCAAAACTCTGCTGATAAAGATAAAACTTTTATAATGTATGATGGAACTTTTTGATTTGAGGTATTTCCTTCTTGCAGTGCAAATCTGGAAAGGGAAATTGACGTTGAAAATAGACAAACTAACGACTTCATCGTTCTTGTATGTTTGGGCTCCTTATTGTTACTTTTCCGTTAGAAAATCATTTAAATTGAGTTATCTGAGATTATTTTCAATAATTTTAGCCTTAAAGGCATGCCAGAGGACACTTGACTCACCCTACATGTGATGATCAAACTTTAGTTTCTTTTTTTCTCATTTTAAACTTTTATTTTTTACAGGACAATCATGTAGAAGAGATTCCTGAGAAAGCAAGACTGTTCTTTGCTTATGCTGCAGAAAAATGGGATGCTGAGTTTTATGCCAAAGTCAATGACAATGTTTATGTGAATATTGGTTAGTTCTAATTGTATATGTATTATCTTTAAGTTTCATGGTCTTTTTTCTGTTTTGGTGTTCTGTTCTGTTGTGGCATTCATAACTTTATTACTGTATGTAGTTTACTTTTGTCTGCTTTCTATGGTTGATCTAAGCGTACCTTGCCAATTTTTGGCAGATGCACTAGGAAGTACACTAGCAACTCATAAGGACAAGCCTCGAGTTTATATCGGTTGCATGAAATCAGGGGAAGTTTTCTCCGATCGGTGAGTTTTCTTTCTTATGATGCGACTGGGGACAATTAATATGAAAATAAGAGATGGATAAGAGAATTTGATGTCATTTATTCTTTTTCTTCTGCAAACTAACCATTGGATTTTATAGGAATCGTAAATGGTATGAACCGGAATGGTGGAAATTTGGCGATAAAAAATCGTGAGTTACCAAATACTCTTGAATTGTTGGTTCACCTCCAAGCTGCCATTTTGAACTGAAAGTCAATTCTCTTTCATTTCCCAGGTATTTTCGCCATGCTTCAGGTGATATTTACGTCATATCACAAGCTTTAGCTAAATACATACTTATAAACAGGTAAATTATTTTCTTGCACAAGAGTTGTTTAGTTTCATAAACTAAGACCTGTATGTAGCCATGTTCCTAAGTAGTCGTAAGTTATGGAGTGTACAGATCCATTCTTCGAACGTATGCTCATGACGATGTTAGCGCCGGATCCTGGTTTATCGGACTTGACGTCAAACATGTTGATGAAGGGAAGTTTTGTTGCTCATCCTGGTCATCAGGTCTCTCTATTTTTCTTTGCCTAATACACATGAACCCCTACTTGCACCGAGGCCTTATTGTTGGAATGCCAAGAAAGGGATTTGCTTTGGTCAATATTCAAGAAGTTCTGGGAAGGCTAATTGTTACTTTAATGATTTCTCCAATTTGTCTAAGCAGTTGACTACAAATTTTTGGATTACAGGGGCTATATGTGCAGGAGTGTGATTTGATGTCATTCAAGCAGCAGCTGAAAGGCTTGAATTTTGGTAGACAAGAGGCTGAGGGCAAAGCAACTCTCTAGAACAGCAAATTCAGGAGACTCCCTTGTCACCATGAAAGTTGTTTCCTGTTTGATATGTTTGTTCTTATCAGGGTCTATTCACACAAGCTCAGCCCAGGTCATCGACACCCGGAACTCAGCCAAGGTCGTTGGACACTCGACCTTTAATAGACTATGCTTTTGTAATGCAACGTTGCTACAATTAACAGTTTATATACTCATGAAATATGAGAAGAAAAAGGGTGAGATACCAGTAAGTGAATTAATATAAATGTCTTCTGGTGCTTGATTTACTACAACTTTTTTAAGCAGGCCTACTGACTTCGCAACATTATGAAGTGTTAAAACAAACAAGTTCGTATTTCCAGCAATCGGATACTTTCATTAACTTTTTACAAAGGGAATGTCAAGCTGCACATACATACAACTGTGAGATCAATATAGCATGTATAACTTCTCCCCCGTCATGCTCAGGATGAATTGTTGAGAAAGTGTGCCAATGCTTTGTCTGTGTCGTTGTCGTACATTAGTAAAACTTCAGCTACATTGTTGGACGAAAAGCCCATTTCTCGTAAAAGTGTAAAAGCATTGGCGAACTCCCGAACCTGAATGTTAAGGAACACAAAATTGAGTAGTTCGTGGAGCTATTTTCATAAGTCATTCAAAGAATCATACCACACCAAAAACCTCCAGTTACAAAAGTCAACTTTACTTCAACCTTTTAACTAATAAAGGATCCCAAGGCCAAGGTGAACATTGAGATCACAATGAAGTTATGAGGTTCAGACTATTTGGAATGTATTAACATCGCTGAAATTTAGCTTTACAAGCACACAACACTCGGCCAAATACCTTTGTTGGATTGTCTCCATAATTTGCAACTGCTATTGGAACTGCTTGCCGATCGAGACCAGATGCAACATATTTGCTCACAACAGGATCTGGGACCGAACCCTGCAATTTTAACTTCACTTAGTTCACAAGTCGAAGAAGAAACCTGAAACTTTTTCAGCATGTTCGTAAAGACCGTAATACGACAGTGATAATTAACAATTTTTAGGTTTGCGAATAATCATTATCATCAAAATAGCAACCGACCAAGCACCTAAATTCCTAATGATTCAATGGCAGGCTAAGAAGAACCATTGCAGATTGGGAAAGGCTTTGCAGTTCATATGTCAAGGGTCAGCAAGGTTATGCGAGTTGTATTGAATTGAAACACATGATCCACCAATCGTGCAGGCTCCCGTCAATTCCTTTTTGAGTTTTGTTCTTGCAACCATACTCACCAGGTAGAGTGTTCGACGCGTTGTTTACGGAAATCATTCAATCATATCAGAAAAAAAACAAAGTCGCAGAGTAAGAGATTGAATAATCAGCATACCAAAGAAGAAGTTGATTCTGTAGTAGGTTTAGATGGGAGATTTTCCAACCCAAGCCTGCTCCAGTTCGGATTTTCCTTCTGTGCTTCTGCTAAAATTTTTCGCTCCAAATCAAAATCAAACTGAAAATTGCTTCTTGGAATGTCTCCAATTAGCGGAGCCAATTGAGGCTACAATACCCAATTTAAGGAAGCCACAACAAGACAGAAAAGTATCAGAAAACCAAAAGCCAAGACGTCTCAAAATATGATCACATAACTGTAGAACTACAATCTATGAAACACAATCACTTAAATAACACACTGAAAAAGGAAACTTCAGATCATACCGGAGGGGTAATCCGATAGTCAGGTTTTAGAGTCACTCGAATCCCTAATCCAGCTGTAAAAACACGAAACAGGAATCAATCAGGTATTAGATTCAACGTTCGCACATAGAGATTTGACATAATTACATATAGAAATCATCCGATTCTCGAGATCAAACTCACAAGAAGAAGAGAAAGGAGCAGAAGTTTGGTTAACAGATGGTTGGTGACGGCCCAAAGAAGAACCGACGGACGGACCAGATTGACCGACTCTTGGATACAGAGACTGACCGTACATCGGGTGACTGGACGGTGTTGGCGGCGACGGAGCGGGCCTAAACGGTGGGATTTGTGCATCGTACGATGAGCTCGTTCGGTTTCGGAAATCGTACTCCATTGTTGAGGAGATCAAATCTAAATAGAGAGACGCGAAGAATATAGAAGAAGGATTAAGGAAAAGTCTCGTAATTGTTTGGTTTGGCTGTTTATACTATTCCTTGAGCGGGTTGGGTTATGACCGGGCCGAGTCTTGTCGGTCCTTTTAACCCATGAGTTACCCTAAACTTGGTCCGGTTTGGATTTAAAAAAATCTTAAAATTTTTAGGCCATATTTGTTTCTGTTTTTTTTTTTCCATTTTTTTGTTATTATTTAAAAATAATAATTTATTAAAACACGTTTGGACGAGTTTTATTGCCCGTTTCTTATTTCTAAAACTTAAAAAAGTCGCAATAGGCTTATAAAAATTAAAAAAAGATGTTTTTGTAAGATTTTAAAATATGATTTTTTCCGTAAAAACCACTCGTATCGGATTCACAACTTTTTGTGTTTTTTTCAACCTTGCTCTAACTTCACTAGTCTGTGATTGCTTCTTCATCTTTGAAAAAAGGTTAACAATAGAGATAGAAGGGGCAAATACAAAAATTAGAACACAAAAATACTGTCAGAAAATTTCAAGCAACATCAAAAGTGAGATAAGCAGCACAAGTCAGCACCCAATCATCTACCATTTGGTCGATGAAGGACCGACTGATCCACCGTCCCTAACATTACCTTTCCTACACACAACGAGTAAGAATCAATCCTGCACCTTAACATCTTTTAAAAATTTTCACCAAAAAAAAAAAAACACACCTTTTTTCCTTTTACATTTTTTTAGTTTCTTCCCTTTTACTTTGATGGGACTAATCATTATCATTAAAAACTGGTTAGTGCCCTGGTGAAGAAGTTAGGTCAACTGTCCTTGTGTCATTTTATGGTTTTGAATGCTGACCAAACCCCTTGTCTGCTTCTTCACATGTGGTGTTGACAATGACAAAGCAGACAGCTCCAACCGTAAAATATATTTTACAAAGTCTATTTTTTCAAGAGTTGAGAAGCTCTTGTAACATCATTAATTAAAATAATGTTATTTAATTATTTAAAATTAATTAATTTAGATAATGTTATTTTAATATAATAATTAAGCCAACCTTACAGTTACATGAGCTTATTCAACAATCTCACCGCCCATTGACTTTAGCATTCTCTGAAAGAAGCAATGAAAGGTACATAATTATAAAATTAAGATAAATATATAATAGCTTATTGTCTTGCATAGGCAAACAAATCATAATTAGTCAAGAAAATAGAAAATAAATAGAATAATGGATCATCCGATTAATCTTAGTAATTTCAACCCAAAACCGACCTAATAACAACAATATCCCACTAGAAGTTTTACTAACATGAGAGATTTAAAAAGGTCCAAAAATATGTAGTTTTATTCTTAATTAGTAAAGAGACTATTTTTACTAAATAAAAATTTAGAACTATTTGTAGGAAAAAATTAAAATACATATTACAATAATAAAATATGATAAAAATAAAAATAAAAGATAACAGTAATGATAACAATAATAATATAATTAAATACTTACAAAATAAATACATAAAATAATAAAAAAATACAATGGTACAGATAAAAATACAAGATAAAATAAATAATAATAATAATTCTAATGAAAGTAATAACTGAGATAAAAATAAAATTAGATAATAATAATAATCAATAAGATAAATATATAATAACAAATGTAAGAATAAAAATAAATACTACAAAATAAGAGTTGGTAAGGGGCTCTCATAGTTTTAATGAGGTCGCGGGTTCAAATCCATCCTTATGTATTACAACCGTTTAAAATTTAGAGTTAGAGCTTTGCCTCCTATAAGGGACCTATTTGGTTTAAGCGTGAATTAGTCTGGGTGTGGATGACTTAAAGATGTCTTTCCATAATTGAAATCTTCATAAGACAACTCTTAGGCAAAAAAAAAAAAAAAAGTTTCTCAGTAAGTATCAAATCTTGAATACATGCCTAAAACTACAAACATACAAACAACTATGGTGTAATAAAGAGGGGAGGAGTAGGAGTAGGAGTAGGTGTTACTTCTAATAAAGTCTATTATTTGTTTTCCACATGCATTCTCCACATGATATGGTGAGAGATTATAATGGTAGTGAAAATGGGAAGCAATATGATATATATTTCTTGGCTCCAATGATTATATAATAGTTTGATTGCATGTGATGCACTTGCTTTCTCAAGCAACTCAACACCTCATCCCATCATCTCTTCTATTTTTTAATCATCACTACTCATTTTACATAATTGTCAACTACTACTTTTTAAAATGTCATTTAATTAACTAATTGTAATTTACCATCTAGGGTTAGCAAATCGATCCAGGGCCGGTTTGACCAAACTTGCAAAACAACTAAAACTGTTTAGACAAGATCCAAATTAAGTTTAGAACAAAAAAGAAGACTAAACTATTAGTGTCAATTCGACTTAATTCATTATATTTTTAATTATTAGCTTTAAAAAGAAGTTAATGTTATTTAATTAACTATATATTAATTTATCTAAAAATGTAACAATTATTTATTCTTGATTAATTATATTCTTCAAATAGATCAGGCAAATTGTGATTTTCTTTACACAATTTAAACTCGTTTCTTCTTAAATTGATTTGTTTACAATAATCTTTTTTATTAATTAGTAATTTGTAAACAATCTCTCTATTAATTAAAAGTAAAGTTGCGTATTATTGAACCTCCAAAAATCTCACATATCGACGAGATTAATATTGAATGTTGTTGTTGTTGTTGTTTTACTAATTAAAACACATTATGAAGTTTTGTTGATTTCCTTTTAAAGGTGTATTTAACATTTTTGTAATGCTTTTAATTATATTTAATAAAAAACATAAATTCACCAAACCATAAATTGAAATCAGGAAGTGAGAAGAGGGAAGTAATTAGTGGTAAATAGAAAGTTTCTAATTCTAAATAAACGTTTTTTTAAGGCATTAAAAGAAGAGGAGTTTCTATTTAAACCGGCGTCGTTTCACTTCTTTACCTTGGCCCACATACCTACATCTTCGCTCCTGTCGTCTCCTTTACTCTGCAACTTCATATCTTTTCTTTGCAGCTTTATTTTCTATTCTGTTCTGTTCTCTGCTTTCTCTCCCCTTTTGTTCTCACCAAACATTCATGGGAGTCTCTTTGTATTGGAGAGAGCTCAATTTATGATAATGGGTTTCTGAGACTTTACGGGGAGAGACCAGAAGGTAGCTTCCTTTGGATCTCTACTTGAACGCTTTCAGTATAGAGTTCTTTTCCTATCCTCTGCTCTGCTCTTCGTTCTTTCATGTCTGCATAGTTTCAAAACAAAACGAAAAAGGAAGTTCAAGTGTCAGAGTGTAGTATATGTTTGTTGATTTGGTTCTACTAGGCTATAAAAAATGTAGTATTTCGGTTACCTTCTGTTTCTTTTCTTGTTTCTTTCATATTTATCTGCAAGAAAACAGAGTTAGGTGGAACTGCTGCAGAACTTAGCAAGCAAGAACGTAAATGTTATTGGTTAATAATATGTTTAGCTGATAATATTTGACCCAAGTTGGCTTGTGAGCTTACACAATCTTGCAAGTCATTCTTTTTAGGCAGAAAGTGTGCAAGAATGTGGTAACTTTAATTCAAAACTAGTTGAATACAAGCTAAAGTTTCTGCTTTTATCTCTGATTCTGATCCGTCTTTACCAAAAATTCATGCAGATGGGAGTGGGACAAAGATTTCTAGAGAAGCTCTGCTTTTGAACTACAATTCGAATTCAACTCTCTAACTCTACGGTTGTCCACTTTGAGTCGAGAAAAAGATGAGGAAGAAACAGAACATCTTGTTCATTTTCTCTGCAATTCTCTTTTTGGAGTTGGTTTCTTTTCACACCCTTGCAGACCCAGTTGAAGATAAAGAAGCATTGCTCGATTTTCTAAGTAATATTCATCACCCACATGCTCTAAACTGGACCGAGAACTCCTCTGTATGTGATAGCTGGACAGGTGTGACATGTGACAGTAACCATTCAAGGGTCATAGCTCTGAGGTTGCCTGGAGTGGGATTTAGAGGCTCAATCCCACCAAACACTCTCAGTCGCTTATCTGCAATTCAGATACTGAGTCTCAGATCTAATGGTATATCGGGTTCTTTCCCTTCCGATTTCTCACAACTCAAGAACTTAACTTCACTTTATCTTCAGTCCAACAAGTTC
>JANTNU010000007.1:32073386-32084184 GCA_024752395.1 Erythroxylum havanense | reverse complement strand
CCAAAACTATGGCGAACCCCACTTGTGGAAGGTGACATAAGCGAGGGAGAAAAGTTGCTCATGAAGCAGTTATTCGCCATGGAAGGAGAGAACGTGCGAGGTTCAGGCTTCACGATGGATGTCGACGGGAAGTGGAAGGAATGAATTGACTGCTCGTTGACAGAGTCCAAATCCTGCGATTGCTCTTGTTGATAAGAAGGAGATAGGACATGAGTGGCTTGGTTACAGGTGTGACTTCCTAGGTAGGTGGTCTCCAAGATTGTTGCGTCGTAATCAGATCTTTGAACTTGTTTTGTCGCCAAGCAACCTTGGACTTTTCGATGAGTACACCTGTAATACTGTCTGCAAGCACACGTCTTTCGTTATTTATGTTTCGAAACAAAAAAAAAGAACAAGACAAGATAGAGATCCAACCTCGGATATTTGGTTCCAACAATGTCTTTTTGTCCGTATTTTCTCCAACTAAACCCATCATCAAGAGAACCTTCCACTCCCATTAGTGGATCAACTCGAACTTGTTGCATCCGCCTGCGAATACTCTTCCTGTCAGATTATTACACCAACACAAATAGGTTCGACCAATTCATTGAGATTCAGAACTGTATTACATGTGTGAAGTTCATATCACGTTTTACCTCTTCTTGGACCCATCTATGAGGTCGTGATGGGAGTCTTCACTCCGGGAATGTCCAGTTAGAGATGGCGGTGATTCAGTCATTGGAATGGGAACTGATGCTCCTGACCCTGAACTGCTAAAATTTACAATAGATAGTGACTTTTCAAAAGAATTCAGAATCTTTTGTAGCAACATTATTTCGCGAGTTTCTCTGGAAGAATATGGCACGTTGAGATGGATTTGGAGCTGTCTAGCTAGCTCTCTTCCCTTTCTCAACTCAGCTGTCAGATTCTTCAGTTCGCAATCTCCCATTTTCTCAATGCAAAAAAATGGGGAGAAAAAAATGATTTGACCCAATATAAAAGACAGTAGTTTCTGATATACGTTCGATATATACTTGGAAATAGGACTTGCAGTACGTGTAAAATCACCAGAACTTACAGGTGAAGAAGGGATAGCTTTAGGAACAACAAGAAGCTAATGAATATGATTTTTGAGAGTGAAATCGATGCTCTGCAACCAATCGATTCAGGAAGCTGATCACGATGACTCAGGAACTGGAATACTAATGAAAATATTGAAATAGGTAGCCAAACTGGCACGAAATCTAAAAGGGTTCAACTGTAAGTTTGTTGATATGGTAAGTGGATTACAATGGAATAAATAGAAGGAAAGAACATGAAGAAACACGGAAGATAGCTCTTTGAATGCCGAGTACAAGAAGTCAGGGGAAGGTGGACTGAGTAAAAAGGAAAGTCCAATTTCTGACCCTCCTACTACGTAAAATTAACTGATTAAATTAAATTTAATCAGATTAATATTAAATTTAAATTCAATCTTGAGATTAAATCATTTAAATCCAATATCACTTTTTTATTATTAACGTTACTTATATTATATAAATAAATTTAGTTAATACACAATCTCATTTGTTTTAATCTAATTTTTTGTTCGAAATTTTTAATAACTTAAGTAATATGGCATATTTATATTTGGATAATTATACATAGATCAATCAAAAATTTTCTTGTCGTTTTCGTTTTCATTCATTAAAATAGAAATATAAAACTATCATATGATATTCATCTAAAGTTCAAAGAGGATTTTTTGATAAAAATTGAGATCTTGAAATTAATTTTAGGATAAAATGTTTTGAAGAATTTTAAAAAGTACTTATTAAATTTAGAAGAAAGAAATATAAGTAATGAAGTTAAAAGGAATTTTAATTTATATGGTGCATGTGACCACAAAAGGAAATTATTAGCATATGAAATATTGTTATAATAAAAAAATCATAAACTAGAGTTTGAATTTTATGGAATTAATATGGAGTTGAAAAAATGGGTATAAATATAAGTAATTAGACATATGGTCCAATCCAGGTAATTGTTTTCTAAATTGTTAAATATGTATAATAATTTATAAATTAGGTATTTTAAATAAATTATTTTTTAATAAGTACTTTAATTGATATTTATAAATCTATCTTAGTCTATTATCCTCCAAATCAACGAGGACAATTCTATTAATTGAACCATGGTGGTAATTTCTCAAAGCACGTGAAAGGTAACAATATTAGAAAAAGGACAAATTTAACTATTATAAAATTCATAAAGCGAATTGTATTTTAAATAAAAGAATTAATATCCAAATTTTTTGAATTATTCAAAGTGGACCCAAGCTATGTTTAATTGAAATAAAAAATGACTAGGTTGTCGGGTAAACGGCAAACCGCCATGAGGGGTCGTTCTAGAATACAACTTTTTGCTGGATAGGAGAAGCTAAAAGGTTAAAGGAATTGGACTTGTATTGCCGACTGCTCCCGTTTTGAAACTGGATTCGTTCAAAGGCAGGCTTAGCAAATTAATCTCGGCCTAGTTTAAAATTTTGTTGTTTTTTTTTTAAAATAATAATAAGAGAAGTACAAACATACTAAGGTACTAAGCGAGGAAAGGAAACTCTAGATATATCCTCTAAAAGGATAGTAGCACAACTCACAGGCGGATTTTGATATCAATAGATGCCTAGTGTTAGAGACTTGACCTGATTGGCTAGCTAATTTGCAGCTCGATTAGCTTTACGGTAAATATACCTAGCCTTCACTATCTATTAGCGTTGTATTAACCGGTGAATTCCCAAAATAAGGTTGTTAAAGGTTCAAAGGATCTAAACTCTTTTTTCTCAAAATAATACTATTTTAGTATATAAAATTTATTATTGATGTGCTCTTCTTTACTTGGCATTTCGATGGTAGTGAAGAATACAAATACTTTGGGTGAAAAAAGATGATTATCTCGTTGTCTTCCTCATAGACTTTTCATCGCCTTATATAAATAGAGTTTACAAAAAGATGACCTCTCCATTGCTAGCCGTCATTCCCTATAATCTTGCCAATATGACTGTTAGGAGCTTGATTTGTGGTCTTCAGATTTTCATTAGGAATGTCTGCATGATTAGTCCCCCTCAAGCTGGAGTGGGAGACTTGGTGAAGTTGGCCAAGCTTGGACTGAAGAGCTTGAAATCGATGGCGCGACAATGGTTTTCATGAAGATGCCTGCAGTTTAATCAAGACTAGAAACGTGTGGCAGCTGGAATGTTTCTCAGAGGCTATAAAAAGGCAGCTGGTGGAGGAGAAAAAAAAGCAAGCAGTTACGCAGGGGTGAGATTTCGGAAAGCAATTTTCATCTGTCAAAGTTAGGATATAGAGTGAAGAGTTTCAGAAGCATTTGGAGAGGATAAGCTCGCTGACTTGTGACTAACGGGGGAGAAATCATAAACCTTTTAGGGCTGGCTTGAGATTTATGAGGGTAGAAAAATTCATGAGTTTTTCGAAAACCCTTACTCTTTTTGTTTCTAGTTTCCGATGCTTAATTTACAATTAAATTTTGAATTCTATTTTAATTATGTTGTTTCGATTATTTGGGATATTCTTTTAATTAAATTGAGTGAATTAAAAACTTATACAATTGCTGAAAATTTGATGTCAAATTTTGATTATTGATCGCGTTTCTTTATGTTTGACATAATGAGCTGATTCAATTTTTAAGAGTAAAAAGAAACAGGTAAAAACTAACTGGTTGGTATCTAAAATTAATTTGTTAAATATCTTGAATTGTCTCAAATATATCGAAATTGCATGACTAAATTAAAATTTAAAACTAGCTTGTTCATTTGTAAATATTATGTTAGATTTATATTTTATTTTGATAAAGCAAACACACACAAGAGGGGGTAAATTATGTGTGACTTAAAAAAACTTGTAAGTTACTTTCAATTTGTATAAAGATAAAGGTCTGTTAAAATTTAAAAACAACATGAGCTTACTATACGATAGAATCCTGTTAAACGACAGGAGCCTGTTAGACGATCGGAGCTTGTTAAACGGTAAATCTCATTAAAACAATTTAAAACAGAAGCATCTGTTAAAACTAAAAAGAACCTTTTGCAAGTTGAAAACAAAAGGAGCCTATTTAAAACAGAAGGAGCTTATTATAAAAGTTAAGGAGCCTCTCGTAAAAATGAAACACAAATAAACCCTATGGACTATGTGGGTTCACCATGTTCATATCCAACAACACAATTTTTGGCAATTGAAACCCTCCTTTAACTTTCCGATGTTCTTCAATGAGGTGTTGAAACTGCAACCGTACCTTTACCTATTGATTAAATACCATATCATTGGAGGTAGAGAAATGTTGTTTTGGGTGGATAATTGGTGCGAATTGAGCCCTTTAGCCAGTAACCCAATTCTTACCCATATCTGTAACCGACTACGAGGGGATGCTAAGGTAGTTGAACTTATTTCGAAAGGAGCATGGAGACTGCATTTCTGGGGATCAGAATTACTAGTTGCGCACCTTCCACAACCTGGCAACAACACTTAATCGGATGCCATTTTCTGGACTTTGTATTCCAGTGGCGTGTTTTCTAATAAATCATGCTTCAGAGTATTTCGGCCTGATGCCAATTGGGTAGCGTGGTATCAATCCTTGAGCTCGATAGCATCCTTCATTGCTTGGTTAGCAATTAAAAATCGATTACGTATGAAATTTCATTGGTTCAATCCAGAAGATAAGGACTTTCAGGAGTGTGTGTTGTGCCACGCAGTTGATGAAGACCATAACCATCTTTTCTTTTCTTGTGTGTATTCCTCAACACTCTGGAATAGTATCTAACACATGGTGGTCGATGAGAATTTGGTCTATGACTGGCAAATCACATTAAATTGGTATATTTGTCAAACTCAATCAAATAAGGAAAATGCACTTTGGAAAGAAAGGAACTCCAAATTTTACACGCAAGTAGAAACCGATAAATATTAGTTAGCGTACAACATTCTGAGTGAGATTAGAGCAAGCATTGTAGCTAGGAAAGAGGAATATCGACCGACCCAAGTATGAGGGCTAGATGACATATATGACAACTATAACTGATCCTTTTGTTTTTGTGTTGTATGCCTGATAGGTGATTTGTTGTGGACTGGCTTGGAGTATATAGGGTGATGTCAGATGTGGTCTCCTCCCCTTTGTAAATTGTTTTTTTGTAACTCCATTAATCAATTATTTCATATTTAAAAAAAATCGATGTAGAAGATTGATTTATAACTGCAAAATGTAAGTTTTTCGTTTCTTAATAATCAAACATTAAAGACGTAAATCATACATGAATCATTAATAATGCTAAATCATTTATGCTCATACAGATCTTGAATATAGTAATAATCACATAGATGAAGCGAATAAATCACTTACCTTGAGCAGAATTCATTATGATGTTAAAAAAAAAAGCTTCAAACGATCACAAACTAGTTTCTCTCTTTTAACTTTCTTTTTGGATGATAGCTTGATGGATAACCCAATAAACAAACTCATTCTTTTTTTTCTTTCTATTTTGTACTTCTTTAAGGTAGAGAGATGACTAGTTTATATACACTTCTTTGTTGATATTAAATCTTGTACGTCCTTCAAGTACTAAATTAACAGTTAATATTTAATATACTATTAAACTAAGAAAATCCTAAACCAAGTTTAATATGAGTTTATAGAAAATTTGGGCCACAACATTAGGCCATATTTCTTACATTCTCCCACTTGGTCAGATGTTTCATCATTACAATTGATATATAGTATAACATAAGGCTAGCTAGAATTAAATCTTATAAATCGTTAACATTATAAGCACCTTAATACAACAAATCACATAATGTGGGTTATGGCGGTCATACACAGTATAGCCATATACTTCCTTCCGTATACCATTACATTGAGAACTTACTATGTTTAAGTTCAAGAGTTGTATATAAACAACATGCAGTCCACATACTTGTTATGAAAATACATACAAATTTCTTATTTAAACAATCATTTATACATAAACATAATGAATAAGAAATATACAATTTAGAAACATATTATTATTGAGCTCAAGAGTACGGAAACATCATCATCAAACATTATTATCAATCATCAATACAACAAAGACCCATCCCAATTATATGTTCTTTGAATGTCTTTAGTTGTAAACTTTTAGTTAGAGGATCTATTACCATGAGTATGTTCTAATATGTTCTATATGCCCTCTTTGTTTCTTAATCTCTTCTTTAATAACAAAATATTTTTATTCTATGTGTTTTGTGCCTCTGGAGTATTTGTCATTTTTAGAGAAGAAAACTATTGCAGAATTATCACAATAAATTTTCAGCAGCTTGCTTACTGTGTCGACAACCCCAAATCTTAAAATAAAGTTTCACAGCTATAATGCATGAATTGTAGCGTTATAACAAGCTACACATTTTGCGTTCATAGTGGATGAAGCAATGATAGACTGTTTAGTACTTTTTCATAAGATTGCTCCTTTAGTTAATAGGAAAAAATAGTCAAATGTTGACTTTCTACTATCAACACATCGGTAAAATCTGAATATGAATATTCAATCACTTTTAAAGAATTAGATCTCTTATAAGTGAGCATGTAATCCTTTGTTCCTTAAAGATATCTCATCATTTTTTTTGTAGCGCCCCCTTACTCTAAGGTACATACCGAGACATCCTGAGGACATTCCAGTACATAACCTATGATAATGGCGCATTACGTAGGGGTGAGCATTATTCGGACCGACCCGATTATCCTGCCCAATCCGAATTAATTCGGGTAAGCAAATGCTAAATTTCGAGTAATTCGGACTAGCCCGGGTATTACCCGAATTATTTTCGGGCCGGGATGGGTAACTCTGATAAAATTCGGGCCGACCCGATTACCCGAATTAGGTTTAAAAGAATTATGAAATAGGATAATTTGGATAATTTGGATAAATCGGGCCAGGATAATTCGGGTAAATTGGATAAATCGGGTCGGGTAAATAGGTAATTCGGGTAAATTGGGTCGGGTAAGTTCGGGTAATTGAAAGTTCGGGTTCAGGCCGGGTAAGAGAAATTTTTTTGGGTAATTCGGGTCAGACCTGAACAGTAAAAATTGGGTCCGAATTACCCGAATGTTCACCCCTAGCGTTACGTTTAATCATAACAATCACTTATGTCTAACAGTGCAAAAATTATGTCTAATAGTAGACAATCTACTTTAAACAATAGAGTTCACGCATTAGATATGATTTCCAAGGTAGAGATTTGTGAGCAGAAATTTATAGTTGGAAAAAACTATAGGGGTGTAGTAGTTTCACAAAAATTTCGATTTGACCGCAGTTACTTGTAACTGTATCTGTTGGTTACTAGATATAAAATAACTATATTAACAACTGTTAATTTTTCTGTACTAAATGAAAATAGAAAAATAAATACAAATTAAATAGATCAATACTGAAATTCAGTTATGCAATTTGACACATCTTGCCTATGTCTGTGGAGCTCTCACCCATCTTAATCACTTTCACAAAAGTACAATAGATTTACATAAGACCTTATTAAGTCAACATCACTTTATCCTTGAAACTATCTCTCAATCTCACTTCCTGTAAAAGATTTTCACATCCGATAACATGATCGACTCGTGTTAACTTCAACAAAGAATTTTTCCCTACTACTCTTAATGAAAGACAATTAATTAAAATAACTCAAGTGATCAGTTAACTAAGAAAATAATAACAATACACTTCAGATAAAAAAAGGATTTCCCTATAGGTTCAGCTTTTCGAAATATATCTGAATAATTGTTCACCTATTAGGCTGATCTATACCAAATTCAAAATCAAGTCACAGTTGCTCAGTCAACAAGTAGCTTACAATAGAAGGTACACCCAATCCTTAAAGACAATCTAGCTGTGAAACACTTAAGGAGATGAACGTTTAGTGTGAATAGCTCCCAGCCAAATCAATGCAAAACCGATAAACTCCCAAGCCAGAAAAAATCACAAGTAATACTCAAAAGTTGTCCAACTGTGAGTTACTCCAACAACTCAATACCAAATCGTGAACATCAAGGCTTCATTCTCACACGTTTATTAACAGCTTGCAACACACACCACCAAATGTTTCACATGCAAGCTTCCAACACCAAGAACTTCCAATCACTCCATATGGCACAAGACACATATTTCAACAAAAAATCAATCAACCGTGTATCACCAACACAAAAGTCACGCACACACTGAGCTATATTTCCAAAATTCAATTAACATACACTCTTCAAAATTCCAACACTACCCCAACAACCACACTGTTTTAGATCCACATCACATCTTACCAAGATGCACATCAATTAGAGATTAAACTCTATCACAATTAGAAGATTATCCCGATAACTTTTTGAATCCAAGTCAAATAAGGATTAGTGATTAGCTATCAGTGTCCAATTAATATCTTATAGGTCCAATTAATAAACAAAATGCTAAAATAAAAATAAGTATATATATATATATATCATATATCTAACAATAGTTGTTATAAGTTCCTTATCGTACTCAATCCTGCCAGTTTAGGTAGTTATAAGTTCTTTCCCATTTGCAAAGAAAGCCATCCTTGCAATGAATGAGAAGAATGATAGGTAGAATGGTATAAATTAAAAAGCGTGGAATTCAGGCCATTTTACCTACCATTCTTGTAATTCATTGCAAGTTCTCTTTGGATGGCTTTTGGACTATTCGGACCTCTTCATGTTCTCTTGAAAACCGCATCTCCAAGGATTCGTGGTCAAGCTGTGAAGACAATCTCTGCCCTCAAAGATCTCTCCCTCGAGATTTTAGATGTGACCATTAACACCCTTGCAGAAACCATGCTTAATTCATTTACTATAAAGGTAAAAAACCTCATGAACACTAAATAGTTTCTGCATTATTTCCATAAAGAAGAACCTTTCGATTGGAGATTCAGATTCCTCAATACATGATTGACACTGGCATTGAAAGTTGCTGACAAGAAAAGACAATTTGCAAAAGCTATAGTTATGAATTTGCTTCTTCTCTGCTATTGCCTATATCCTTCTCATATTTATCACGTTTTGGCTCATAGTAGAGTTGGTAGGTAAAGTTTGACTTGAATGTGTCTTGTTCTAAAAGGTTGAATTCCTAACCTCAAAGGTCCCCAATCACAGGCCCGATCACCGCTGGACTTGAATGTGTCTTGTTTCTAGTGAACGGTGAGATCATTTCTTGTAAGAGTTCAGCATAAAATGATGAGAAAAAGAAATATCTATATCTACTACTACTACTTTGTACTGCATGCATTACTATTATCGAGCACTGACTTGAAAGCTCATTGCACGTTTCTCTAAAAGCTGCCACCTGAGGGGGTTGTTGAGAGGGGATCTTACTTTTGCAGACCCCGTTTGGGGTTTCAAAGTTTCAAGAACTTCTTGTTGTTTCTAGTGTGCGTGGAATCACTGTGGAGTTACATGGAGTCCTCCTGGAAGATAACGATTGAACATTTTCTGCTTTGTTTTAACAGATTGGAATTGAAAGCCAACTTGGTGCAGAAGATGAAGATCTCGTCCAACAAGTTCAACAAACTTTCTGTTAAACCTGCTTCACTACCCTACATGCCTAACAGCTCCTCTTTTTCTCTGAGGTTGTATTAATGAATTTTGAGTATAGGCATTTACGTATATTCTTAATTGCGAGCAACATGTAACAGCAGACTAGTCATGTGACTTGTACATAAGATAACTCTTGGAATTGATCATGGGTCCCTCTTCATGGAGGGAGCCATATTTGACTCAAATATTGTGGCACCGATTTAAGTGCCGCATTATTTGAAAGTTTTGTAAGAAGACAGCTGCAAGGCAGCTGTCTTACGCGGTGGAGTGACTATATAAGGCACTCCCTGCTTCAGAAAATATACAGAAAAATTCATAGAGAAACCAGAGCTTTGTTTTGCTCTGAAGTTAGGAAATTTATTTCTAAAGAGTTGGTGAGTGACAAAATAGCGAGGTTAGTCTTTTTAAGTTGGGAAACACCTTGTGAGTTACTATTTTAGTTTTATCTCTGTATACCTATTATTTGTAATAGTGGAAGAATTATTCTGAGTTTTGTCTGTGAACATAGTCCAAAGTTAAGGGTGAACCGCTTTAAATATTCTGTGTCCATTTTGTTCATTTTATTTTTCCTTTTCACAAAATACACCTGCTGCACCCAACAAGTAGTATCAGAGCTAGTTTTTCATCGGAGGTATTTTTTGAAAAGAAGCACGTCATCGGGAAGAGAAAATTACGACGAATTTTTTGGCGTGATCCGTTCGAAAAGTTGACGTAAAACGGCAAAGGTGATGAATAGTGCTAAATAGTAAGTTACGTTGTTTTAATTAATTTGCACGCACTGTACACAATAGTAACTGGGTCCTGCGATACTATTTAAGTTACCATTTATTGGGTCCCGTGATACTATTCCAGTAAGGTCCAACGAGTTACTATTTATTGGATCCCGCAGTACTATTTTGGTGGGGTCCGACAATACTATTTCGATCCTGTGATGAAAATTTAGAAGATATCTTTTCTTTCAACTTTTGACGTCCTGGTTCCATATTTGAGGTCGGTTTTCTCAAATTTAGCTTAATTTGGCAATGGAGGTAAAGACGATCAAAATGATCAATTTATACAGTATGAACTACCGTATATGGCGAACCAAGATGAAGAATCTCTTGATGATTACAAAGATGCATTTACCGGTATTTTCAACAACTAAACCGGAGGAGATGTCCAACGAAGAATGGGAGTTTGAGCATGAACGAGCATGTGGTTA
>JANTNU010000007.1:31904629-31915157 GCA_024752395.1 Erythroxylum havanense | reverse complement strand
AAACTATATAATAATTAATATATTGTGCTTTGCATATTGTTTAATATTTTAAATAATATTTATATGCATAAATAATTTTTATTACAAAATAAAATATAGTTAAAATTAAAAGTACCTTTTATTTTTATGATGGTATACAGTCTATTGTATAAAATTTTTTTAAAAAAATTCTTTTTTAAAT
Source organism: Erythroxylum havanense (assembly GCA_024752395.1). Classification (NCBI taxonomy): domain Eukaryota; kingdom Viridiplantae; phylum Streptophyta; class Magnoliopsida; order Malpighiales; family Erythroxylaceae; genus Erythroxylum; species Erythroxylum havanense. The sequence continues at coordinate 31,914,976 of JANTNU010000007.1, read as the reverse complement.
GACAACTAAACAGTCAATTAATTTCTTAAAATTTTTAAAAAAAAAAACACTACTAACAAAAATTTTACTAATATAAGCCCATCTAAACAGGTCCTTAAGATCAATTCGACGATGGCAACCTCAGTTTCACATTTAATTGCATTCGATTGAGGGCCTTGCACATTAGAGCCGGGATGACAAACATGATTGGATCCAATTTGATCCAAAATTTAAATTTAAATTAAGATAAATATTAAACTTGAGCTTAGGTTTTAATATAAAAATGTTTGAAACAAAGTCAAAATAACAGTTGTTAGTTAATTCAGTCCAACCAAAAACACGAAAACATAAACATGCTTCAGAATATATATTACTAAAGGACTTGCTGTCTTGTTGGATCAATTCCATTGTCATGTTTAAGGCCTTCATTTCTCATTATAAGAACTCTATTTAGCGTTACATATTTGTTGTGATTCTTGAATATATACATAGATGAATAATTGGGGTATTGTAAAATATCTATTAACTAAAATAAATACTAAAAAATTGAGAATCAAAACATTTTATTAACTCAAATTACGATTGTAAGAAAATATTATGAATTTATGGAATGTTTTTCAAAATAAAAGTGCACGTAATATTTATTCTTATTGAATTTTATATTTAAACCAAAAAATTTGTTTTAATTTCTTAATTCCAATTAACATTTTAATAAAGAATTGTAAATTACTTAATTCTTTTATAATAAAAATAATTACCAAATATTACAGGTTGTCTTGAGAAACGTATCGGTTCTTGCTTCTCCTTGTTTTCCCTTACCTGCTAAAGTCTACAAAAGCAGCTTCGTTCGTCAAAAAAGCACGTTCATGAATGTTACTTTGTCTTCAACCACAGATTTCGAACTTGACTATTTGCGGAGCTTGCTTTTCAGCACTTTCTACTAAAGCAGGAACATTACGATCTTTGTTTTCACTTTTTTATGATGTAAAACTTTTGACTCATTGCGATGTTGTCTCCTTTGAAATACTGTATCTAAAAATGCCAAATGATTCATTTTTTCCAAGACATAATCCTTTAAAACTGCAAAATAAATTATAATATAATATAAGTTGATCAATAGTTAGTTATTTTGCATATCAATTTTTTATTTAAAATGAAAAACACTTCCTCTCAGATTATATATAGTTTTTGAAATAGATTTAGCAAATTTTGGACATTTTAAACTTATAAATTATCATATGAATCAAATCATATAAACTTTCATTTCTTATTTTATTTATTTGTTATTGAAAAATAAATTATAATATAATCCAAGTTAATCAACAATTAGTTATTACGTACATCAATTTTTATTTAAAAGATAAAATATGTTCTCTTTAATTATATATATATATATCTTTTTGTAACGGATGAATTAGCGAATTTTGAACACTTTAAACTTATAAATTTTCATATAAACCTATTGTTGCTTTCTCCGGCAGTAAGGGCAAACACAAACACAAAGAAAGAGGAAAAGTAAGAAAAATTTTCTTCTTTACCCCATATTTTCCCTTGGTTTTGTTTATATTAAGGGATTTGTAACCAGATTGGTTATAACCACCTGTATTTCTCAAGGCTATATAGTCATTGAATCGAATGGACTTCTTGTGTGTTTGTTTGGGTCTGTGGTTGTTAGTTTTCGGGTCTGCAACATCATCTCGATCATCCAGCACAACCTTGTGCTCAAGGTAGAAAGAAGGAAAACCCCTAATGAAGTCAATGAAATCTTCCCAGGTAGCCTCAAAAGCAGGTAGATTCTCCTAGCGTATGAGGAGTTGGCAGAAGAAAGTGTTGTTGCGAATGAGAGTTCGAGTCTGGAGGACTTCAGCTGGAAACAAGTGAGGCTATGAGTTGATAAAATGAATAGGAAGAGAGGTGGGAGGACCAAGAGGGTTACCAAAACATTTCTTAAGAAATGAAACATGAAAAAACATCATGTATTTTGGCATCTGCTGGCAAAGAGAGTCTATAAGCCACCCGATCGATGTGTTTAGTAATCTGGAAAGGCCCATAAAACACCAGGCCAATTTGATGGATTGGCGGTGTACAAGAGTGGACTGACAATAGGAGTGGAGCTTCAGAAAAACCCAATCACCAATAGAAAATTCAATATCCGAACATTTAACGTTAGTCATGCAAGTCATTCGAAGCTGGGCACATTGGAGATCGACGTTGAGGAAGGATGACTTGACGTGTTGCAGAAGATCATCCAAAGTAGCAACCGAAGTACTGCCGCTAATATAATCACATAGCGATGGTGGAAGGTGACCATAAATAACTTCATATGGATTCATTTGGATTGCCAAGTGATAAGCAGTGTTGTAACTGTATTCCACCCAAGGAATAAATGATACCTAGGATTTTGTGTTAGTAGTAGTGAAGGCATGTAGGTAATCTTCGAGACAGTGGTTAAGGACCTCTATTTGGCCATCAGTTTGCGGATGGGAAGCACTGCTTATGGCTAGAGTAGTGTTAAGATGAGTTGTCTTGGGCAGCCTGAGGTGTTGAAATTAGTGGAGGAGTTAGCATTGACAATGAAGATTAGGAAGAAAAGAAAGCTGAAGGGAAAGATGAAGGAGTTTAAATGCAAGTGGAGATTGAAGATGATGATCCTAAGTATAATTCAACAATGTATGGATCAAACAAATGAAACCAAAGATCAGATGAATGAAGCATAAGGTAGAAAAGATGTAGATGCAAGCTCATCAGGTGCACAGCAGAAGATGAGGATTCCGGTTAGTTACTTAGAAGGAAGTAACCAGGCACGAAGTAACCAGAAGTGCAGAGTTAGAAAATCAGCAGGAGTTGAGAATTCCAGTTAGTTACTTGTCAGTTACTTGTAGAAGGAAGTAACCATAATTGCAGAAGGAAGTAACCAGCAGGAAGCTGGAGCAAATTTCAAGAGATTTAATTAGCAAAATCAAGTTTAGTGCTAATCAAAAGCATGAACTGACGATCAGATTTGTATGTCAGTCTTTTGAAGATGAAGAATCAAGTTACTGCAAATGAATTAACTATTGCTTTTTCTGTTTTTGCAAATGTTGGTTTTAGTTTTGTTAAAGACAAATGAAGTTGCTTTTATGTTTAGCCAAATCAGGAAATGCTGCACTAGTCTAGTTTATTCATCAGTCCAAGTCTTTATTTTTTAGTTTAGAATCAAAAGGTAGTAGAACATGTAAGAGCTGATATAAAGCTCCCCTTTCTTCATTTTTTCAATATAGATGAGCATATATGAAGAGTGAAAAACCAGGAAAAAAAACTCTCAATACAAGTTTATCATTCAAGCTTCAAAATTTCATGTTATTTCCCTTTTGATTCTCAGTAGCAAGTTAGTAGCTGAATAGCAGAAGTGAGAAAAAGCATTAGTTAGTGTTATTCAGTCTTTACAAAACCAGAAGCTAATTTCGTATGAGAAAAACAGAACTTCATTGTTCTATTCGAACCATTCCTTTCATTACACAAAACCAAACACCTTACATACACTGATTTGTGAGTGAGTTAAGTTACAATTTAGGAGGAGCATTATACATTCAGACTACGAAATAGGAAGTGCAGTGCAGCAGATTTCCTCTTGCGTGAACAGTGCGCGTGAACAGTGTACAAGGTGTTTGATATTTTGCCGCAACCATCATTCACACTCGACAGGTGGTGTGCTGAAGTTTCCTTCTTCAATCCTTCAAGGGAACACTTTCAAGAAGTAGTACCCTAAAATTTGAACAAGTCCTGCCAGAAGCGACTTATAAAGAGAGGGCCTCTATCATAATAGTGGGAGGAAGGCCACATAATTTTACAACATCTTTGAAAAAGATGTCATCAACCATAGAGGCTATAAAGGAAGAAGGTAAGGCAGAAAAATGGGCATGCTTGGAGAGGCGGTCCACAACAACCAAGTTGGCAGACTTGTCGTGGGAAAGAGGCAAATGAGTGATGAAATCTAAGGAGATGGAGTCCCAAATCTTACCAGGTACAGCGAGTGGCTGCAATAAACCTTGAGGTACATGATTGAAAGGTTTCATCGCTTAACAAGTAGATCATTTGGAACAAATTCAAGATAGTTGTGTGTATTGATGGCCATTAGAATTGCATGGCAAGCCAAGCAAGAGTGCGTTATGGCCCGGTATGGCCACCAATGTGAGATATTGAGAGGTTTGAGTAATAAAAGATCTTTTTAGATATCACTGGTGAGTCCAGAAATAAAACAATTGAGTAGATTACTAGCAATGAGGGTTTGAAAGTCATGAATGTAAGAGTCTACTATAGAGGTTTGTTTGAGTTTGAATAGGGTAAGCCTCAAGGTTTTGGTAAATGGAGGGGGCCAAATCGATCCCTAATATCATGAACGAAGGTCGACTAAATGGAGAGTTGTCCCGTATTATACATCCAGTGAAAACACAAAGGGCGGGGCCACTTAAATTAAAAAAAGCAATGTAGAGCTTATGGGCAGGGCATGTTTGGTGATCATCGAAAAACCGATCAAGTTGGAAAAGCCATTCATCAACATTGTCACCAAAAAATGGTGGAAGTTCAAGTTTCGGGAGGCATGAAGGAGTGGGAGAACTATGAGTCCGGTAATAGAAGACCCACGTGAAAGGGAAATATGAGACGAAAGTGGGGCAGTGGAAATAGAGGGATCCATTGGATGTTTGTCCCAACAAGCCATCTTGTAAAGAAGGTCATCCATAGCTTGAAGGGGACAAGCAAGTGTAGATGGCAGGGTCTCATAAGATGATTCGGTCTGTTTAGTGGATTCGGTGTGTGACTGAAGGAGATCAGCTTGTTGGACGATATCTTTGAGGGATGCTACTTGATCCTTCAGCCACAAGAGTGATTCCTTAGTGTAGTTGGCACGGGTCTACATGACTTTAGTCATGGCAATGAAAGCACCAAATTGTTGCTTTCTCCAGCAACAGGAACAAGGGGAACAAGAGCAATCACGAAGAAGGAGGAAAAATAAGAAATTTTTTTCTTATCTGCCCCATCTTTTCTCGGGCTTTGTTTATATTAAGGGATTCGTAGTATAATTGGTTATAACCACTTGTAATTCTCATCTCTTTCAATTTGTAAAAGTAAAAGAAGAGTTTCTATAACATTTAGGCTATATAGTCAGAGATAAGATCATCTGTCCAATATTACTCTGTCTTATTATGTCTCATGAAATCTCAACTATTTATTTTGTGGGGCTCACGCAAGATTCACATAAATAAATGACTGAGATTTATTGGACACAATAAGACACCATAATATTGAACAGGAGATCTAGACTTATATAGTCATTGAATCGAATGAACTTCTTGTATGTTCATTTGGGTTTATGGTCATTAGTTTTTGGGTCTGCAATACCTAACCATATAATTTTTTCATTTCTTATTTTATTAATATGTTATTGAAAAATAAATTATAATATAATCTAGATTTTTTAACAATTAATTATTATGTATATCCATTTTTATTTAAAAAAATACTCCATCTTTGGACTATTATATACTTTTTAAAATAGAAATAACGAATTTTGTACATCTTAAACTTATAAATTTATATATAACTCGAATCACGTGAATTTTCATTTCTTATTTTATTTATTTGTTATTATTCACAAGGAATAAATTAAAAAATTATTACGTATTTGAATGCTACACTCCTCCATTATTGAGAAAATGACGTAACTTAAGTCATATTTCCTTAATTGCATAAACCACAAAGAGAAAGAAAGAAAGATTGAACAAACTCTCATACGCTCATCCAACTACCGGCGAACATGTGGCGAAGGCCGATCACACGATTCTTGTTAAGTCAAAACATAGACAAGAAAGTGAGAAATTTTGGATTTCAGTAAACCATAAATGCTTGGCGTGCGCTGCCAACCAAGACTAATGGGTTCGCATTAAACCTCTCTACCTAATCTAAAGAATGGCAAATCAATGTAGACTAGGCTATTAATAAATATAAATTTAAATTGATAGAATTTTAAATGAATTTAGTTTAAATTAATTTGAATAAAACGTTGTTTAGAAAAAATTATACACGAATTCTCCATTTTAATTTTTGAGTTAAAAAGTAATAATTACATAATTTATTAAAAAAGAGTATAAATATTCAAGTGTGATGAAATTATCTATACTTATTTTATTGTATACATAAATATAAAATTATGGGAATTGAGACTCAAGGGGTGACATTGTTTTTTATACTATGAATAATAAAATTTTATTGGAACAAACACATAACTTTATAAGATCTTTCAACAAAAAGTTGTTGAATTTTCAAAAGAAACTAATGTCCCTATCCAAAAGATTTTTTTTTCTAAATTCATATTTTTCTTACTATAAAATAAAATTCTTATAAATTATTTTCCTTAAAATTCCATGTTAATTAGATATTTTTCTTAATAGATTAGTATATAATTACTTGTCTTTTATTTATTTATTTATTAGTTTCTTTTAATTAATTAAATTAGTTATTATTTTTATAATTAATTAAAGTTTATTATTTCAAATACAGCTGCCCAAAAATATTATAAGATAATTACTTGTTCCTATAACACCATTGACATATACATGGACCCTGGCGTGAAAACCCGTTGCCTCCACAGCTTACGCAATCTGAGAAAATCTATCCACCATTGACGTAACTTCATCTTTCTTCTCCTTTCATAGCACACCCTTTACCCGTTTAGTTCAAAAGACTCTTCCTTTGTTGAAGTTGGAACCATTTCTGGGACTTAGAGCATCCTAATTTTAAGGAGCCATACAATGGGAGCTCTTCGCCTGGTAGTGGGAATTTTCGGTAATTTCTTGCTTTGCACTTCGAAGTATCAGTCGAGTTTAGAAACTATCATAATAGTTCAACTCTGTTTATGTTTTTTTTTTTTTTTTTTCCCTCTGTGGCAGGCAATGTAGCAGCCATTTTCCTTTTCTCTGCACCCATGTAACGTCCAGAATCCTGAAACTCTCCTCCAAACTTTCACTACATGATTCATTTATATAAAATTTTTGTTCTGTTTCATTTGGCTGTAGATTAACTTTCAAGAGGATCATAAGAAACAAAAGCACCGAGGAATTTTCGTGCATTCCCTACGTCATTTCACTTCTAACCTGCGTTGTGTACGCTTGGTATGCTTCGCCTGTGGTCAGCCACGGATGGGAAAACGCAGCTTTGTTCACAGTAGATGGTATAGGGATGCTTCTGGAGTTAACCTTCATCATGATATATTTATGCTTTGCTCCAGCAAAAGAGAAGGCAAGCTAGCTACATGTGGTATTTTTGGATATGTTCTAATAGATACGAAACAATGAAATCATCAAAAAGTTCTAATAGCTACGTTTGCATGCAGGTGAAGATTGCTTCTATGACCTTACTCGTCATTGTGTTGTCCATTTTGGTTGTTATAATCACAATATTTGCGTATGAAGACCAACATCATCGCAATATAATTGTTGGATCTGTTGCAGTAGTGACAGCTTCAGTGATGTATGGCTCTCCTCTAGTTGCTGTGGTGAGTGACGTTAATATTTTATTTAGTCTTCAAAAAATCTATTTGAACACTTAACTTCGTGAGGTGGACACTTAACTTCGTGAGTTGGATCACTTATTAATGGTTGGTCATGAATCGAAAAAAAAAGGGAAATTGTTTTAGAGATGAAACGTGATCTCTGCTTCTATCCTTCTTAATCATATGTTTTAGACGTTAGAAATGGAATAGTCTGTTCATTGGCATTTTGTTGCCACGACCGGGAGCAAGATAGCATAAAAATTGAGAGGAAAGGATATTTTAACCAATTTTATGGTATTTTATTCTATCCCGTAAATCTCAGTCATTCATTTATGTGAGCCCGCGTGAATATCACATATTCATATAAATAAACGTGGGATTCACATAAAAAAATGATTGAGATTTATGGAATAAAATAAGACATCATAAAATTAGACAGAGAATCCGGAGCAAAAATTGAGTATGAAATGCTCATTCTGTTAATCTAACTATGTAACTTTTTTTTTTTCTTGCAGAAAACAGTAATCGAAACAAAAAGTGTTGAGTTTATGCCATTCTACTTGTCATTTTTCACTTTCCTCACAAGCGGTCTTTGGTCGATTTATGGGTTATTGGACTTTGACTTCTTTATTGCGGTTCGTACCCTTCTTTTTTATCTCCAAAATATCACTTCAAAACATTCTAATTTCCAATATTTTGATGTGCACAACTTTGAATTTTTTATGCAGACACCAAATCTAATAGGCACCCTACTAGGAATCATTCAACTTGTTCTATACTTCAAGTACAGAAAAAGGGCTCTCAAAGAAAAATCCAAGAGCTCGGATGTAGAAAAGAATGAAGACAAAACTGTAGCAGAGTTGCAGCCAGATGCTAAGAATTCTACTGTTGAAACATGATAAAGTAGCGTATTGGATTCACCAAACATATAGTGTCATTACTTGTCTAAATAATAATAAACAATTAATGCCTCCTCGCAAGAATTGGTTATAAAATGATCAAGTGTTCTAAAGTTTTAATTATTTAATGAGTACGTTTGGTTTTTCTAGGATTTGGATGCTATCAAAATAAAACACAAGACCTTTCGATTGTAATTAGTCGGGATATAGACACGTTCCACTTAATAATATTAATTAGTTCATATATACTATTTAATTTTAATTTATTAATTTGTTAAATAATCTCTTCAAAATACATAGTTTATATGTTATTTTATGTAATAATTTATCTAATACATATTTTAAAAACATAATAATTGTGGGTTTAATGTGTATTGAATTTTTAATATGAGCAGAGTGTAGAGTCCACTAACAAGAATTAGACTTGGGTCAACCATTGTCCAAATAACTAGAATTAGTTGTTTGAATAGTTGATCCTTATCACTTATAAACCCTTTAACATTACATATTTAGTCAGTATGAGATACTCTAACACTTCTCCTCAAGTGCAACTGGGATTGGACATCCAATTGTCACTTGAAATATACGCAGTGATAACCGAATCGGACGCTAGGACTGGACATCCAGACGAACAATCGGGAAATTAATAATCTGGATCAAATCTGCTTCGATACCATATTGAATTTTTAATATGGATAGAGTGTAAAGTCCACTAACAAGAATTGAGCTTGGGTCAACCATTGTTCAAATAACAATCATTGTCCAAATTCTTGTTATTTGGACAATGATTGACTCAAGCCCAATTCTTGTTAGTGGACTCTACACTTTGCCCATATTAAAAATGCAATATAGCATAAGAGTAGATTTGGTCCGGACTATTAATTTTTCGGTTGTAGATTTGGTCCGGACTATTAATTTTTCGGTTGTTCGTCTAGATGTCCAGTTCTACCGGCTCGGTCCAGTTACCACTGCGTATATTTCAAGTGACAACTGAATGTCCAGTTCCAGTTGCACTTGAGGGGAGTGTTAGAGTGTCCCATATTGACTAATCATGAAAATATTAAAAGGTTTATAAGTAGTAAGGGTCAACTATCTAAACAACTAATTCTAGTTATTTGAACAATAGTTGACCCAAGCCTAATTCTTGTTAGTGAATTCTACACTCTATCCATATTAAAAATTTAATATTAATTAGTTCATATATATTATTTAATTTTAATTTATTAATTTGTTAAATAATCTCTTCAAAGTACATGGTTTATATGTTATTTCATGTAATAATTTATCTAATACATATTTTTAAAACATAATAATTGTGGGTTTAATGTGAACTTTACTATGAGAAATGGTCAAAAAACAACTTTAGAAGTTTTACTTTGATAACAGATTTGACATTCCTTGTTTTATTGACTTAATCCTCTCTCAGCAGAAATTTTGTTTTGTTTATTCTACTCCTTACGACTGGAAGAGTAATATTGAAATGAGAGTTGTCACTCAGCCACATATTATTGAATAGACGTTTGAAATTGACGTCTGAAAACAGTTTATTGGCTGCGTCGAGCAAATCCGGAAATTACGGCGGTCCACGTTTTATGCTGGTTATACGAGACTCACATAAATAGGTAGGTCAGATAGAGTATCACAAAATTGGTCCACAAAAAATAGACCAGAGGATCTGGTCTCGAAAATTATAAATCTAAATTGAGTTTTAAAAAGTTTTAATTTCTCTATACTTTTAAAGTTGTTTTTAGTTTAGTTTATTGGCGAAGATAATTACATACTAAATAAAATATGAAGATAATTTATTGTTAATTAATTAATTTTATTTTAATCTATTATATTATATTTTTAATAAATTATTTAAAAATTATGTTATTATATTAAAATAAATATTTTGAAAATGAAATTTTAATTATAAATTAATAATATTAAATGAAATTT
>JANTNU010000007.1:31872376-31885832 GCA_024752395.1 Erythroxylum havanense | reverse complement strand
GAAATCACAAGAATCGCAAAACCCTCTCTTCTCTTCTCTTCTTCTCCACCGACGGCTTCTCCTCTTCTCTTTGCTCCTTCCTTTCTTTCTTCTCTTTTCTTTTCTCTTTTAATTTCTTTTTCTTAACCTAAAGAAAAGGATAAATACCATGATACCCCTCTTAGCAAGGCTTAAACTAATCCAACTCAAGCAAACTTTACGAAGTGCCCTCATCAACTTTTACCCTATAATTCTCACGTAAAATCATAGTATAACTAATTAAGCTCAAATAAACCGAAATTATCCACTAATACTCCCAAATTAATCAAACTAAGGCATAATCACACAATTATCAAAATTCATGCTTAATGACATCATAAAAAAAATTCGGGTCCTAACAGGGTCACACTGTCTTTACTTTTCGGCATCGTTTTGATACTACATACCTTGGCCCCTCTTTGTATGTCACTTCTATTTCTACTCCCTTGGATTCAAACTAGTAATCCTGATTCTAGTGCAACGAATCACTTCATTGCAGACCTCGACAACCTTAATGTGCATTCAGATTATCTTGGCTCTAACACTGGGGCTGTTGTTAATGGTTCAAGTTTTTCCATTTCTCATATTAGTTCTTCTTTCTTACCTTCATAAAATGGTGGCATTTATCTTCGTAATGTATTATATGCTCCATCTATTATGAAGAATTTATTGTCTGTCTCTCAAATTTGCAAAGATTTCAATAGCACTTTTCTTTTTGATTCCTCTGGTGTTTATGCAGGAAAAAACTGATAGGGGGTGTAATTCTTCATGGAGCACTTTAAAATGGTTTATATTGCTCCAACCATAGCAATCTATGTCAAATAAAAATTTTCATTCATCGGCATTTATTGGTGAACATGTTTCTACTTCTATTTGACACCAATGTCTTGGACATCCATCTTCTGCCATTACTCAGTGTATTGTTACAAAGTTTGCATTACCAATGGTTAGCTATAATTCTGATTTCTGTGACTCATGTCAACTTGGGAAGAGTCATACCCTTCCTTTTCTTCCTAGTAGTACCACCTATGCTCAGCCTTTAGAAATGGTGTATTCAAACGTTTGGGGACATGCTCCTTTTTCTTCTGTCTTTGGTGGTAAATATTATTTAAATTTTGTTGATGGTTTTAGTTAGTTGACCTGGATTTTTCCTTTGTGTTCTAAGTTTGAAGTTCCTTCGGTTTTTCTTATGTTCAAGAATAAAGTTGAGAATTATTTTGGCTGTTGCATTAAATGTCTTCAAACTGATAACGGTACTGAATATAAACCCCTATCCTCTGTGTTTGCATCCTGTGGCGTTACTCATCATATTTTTTGTCCCCACACTCACGAACAAAATGATTCTTCAGAATGCAAACATAATCACATTGTTAAAACGGGTCTTACACTAATTGCTAAGGCCTCAGTGCCTTCGATTTATTGGCTTGAAGCCTTTGAGACAACAAATTTTCTCATCAACATGTTACCTACCAAAAGTGCTTAATTATCTATCACTATGGGAAAATCTTTTTAATACTGAAACTGATTACAAGTTTCTTCAGGTTTTTGGTTGTGCATGCTTTCTATACTTGCATCCCTACAATCATCACAAGCTCCAATTTCATTGGCCAAGTGTGTTTTTCTCGACTATAGTAGTAAACACAAAGGCTATAAGTGTTTGCATCTATAATCAAATAGAATTTGTATTTCTCGTAATGTGGTTTTTAATGAGATGGACTTTCCTTTTGCCACAACAACATCCAATTCTCTAGAGCCATCCAACCAATCATCTATCCTTGGGCCACCTCTAGTTTTCTTTCCTTGCTTCTCTCCACCACCAACAAAGGCCCTATCTTCCCCAACAAATGTCCACTCCCAATCCCCAACACATATTGACACATCAAATTCTATGCACAACCACTCGTTCTTCCTTAATTCCATAAACTCGAAGTCAACATCCTCTCCCGTCATAAATTCCAATCCTATTTCTTCAACCCCAACAAATGTCACACATGTAATACAAACACGCGCCAAGTTAGGGATTACTAAACCGAATCCTAAGTATGTTATGAGTGCCACTTCACTTCCTAAATCTGAACCTTCATGTTACATCACAAAATCCAAGGACCCTCTGTGGCGTGTTGCAACGGTTGATGAATACAATGCCTTGATCATTAATCATACTTAGAGTCTTGTACCTCCTCCCATAGGCAAAAATATTATTGGCAACAAATCGGGTTTTTGCATTAAATGCAAGCCTGATGGCTCTGTTTATTGATTTAAAGCATGGTTGGTGGCAAAGGGTTTCACTCAACAACATGGCCTTGATTATGATGAAACATTCAATCTCATGGTCAAGCCAACAACCATTCGCCTTGTTCTTACATTGGCAGTTTAGTACAATTGGTCGATAAAATAGTTAGATGTTTCTAACACTTTTCTTCACGGTGTTCTTAATGACGAGGTCTATATGCTGCAACCAATTGGCTTTGTTGATCCTCATTTTTCAAATTATGTTTGTTGTCTTCATAAATCTTTATACGGTCTTAACCAAGCACCACGTGCATGGTGCACGTAGCTTTGGTCTCGTCTTCTCTAAATCCAATTTCATGAATCACAAGCTGATACCTTTTTCTTTATTAGACAAATTGCCACTTTTTTTTTATTTTAATTCTGATTTATGTTGACGACATCATTATTACAGGAACTTCAGAAACGGAAATTATATCTATTGTTTCATCTTTAAGCCATTTTTTTGTCATGAAAGATATAGGCCCTCTACACTTCTTTCTTAGCATTGAAGCAACTTGCAACTCTGGTGGTCTTTTTCTATGTCAATATAAATACATTCATGATCTGTTAGTTCGCAGCAAGATGGACTCCACGAATCCTACATTTACCCCAATGGCATCTTTTACAAACCTTGTTGCCTCTGGCACTCCGTATTTTAATCCTACTAGATATCGTAGCATTGTCGATGCTCTCCAATATCTCACAATAACTAGAATGAAGATTGCCTTCGCGGTGAACAAGGTGTGTCAATACATGCAAGCACCAGCAGAGAGTCACTGGACTGCCGTCAAACGAATCCTTAGATTCTTAAAGGGCACAATGACGCATGGACTTATCATTCGACCAATACATTGTCACTTCATGCCGTCAATACATTGTCACTTCATGCTTACTTAGAGGTTGACTTGGCTACCTCTTGTGATGATCACCAATCTCAAGGGGCTTTTTGTATCTATCTTGGTCCTAACTTACTATCTTGGAGCTCTCGAAAGCAATGTATAGTATCTTGTTCAAGCATCGAGACAAAATTTCACAGTCTAGCCAACACCACTGCTGAATTTCTATGGATTCAAAATCTCTCGACTAAACTTGGTGTTCAGCTTTCCTTGCCTCCAGTGCTATGGTGTGACAATATTAGTGCCACCTATCTAGCTGCAAATCCTATTTTTCATAGGCGTACCAAACAAGTTGAAATCGACTTTCACTTTGTTTGAGAGCAAATGACCAACAAACGGTTATGCATTCAGTACATCTCCACAACTAGTCAAATTGCAGATGCTCTTACCAAGCCATTACCAACAACCCAGTTTCTCTTTCTCCACAACAATCTCTCTATTTGTCCCAACCAATTTTTCTTGAGGGGGGGTATTGGAGATAAGGTCGAAGTCTACCCTATTACCAACAAATTTGTAAAATCAACTTAGTTAGGAAAGATAATTAGCATCCGTAAAATATCTCTGTATATACTAACCTCTTTACTATTGTAACTGTATATATACCAATGACATCTACTGAACTGAATGAGAAAGGTTTTACACCTTCAATTAAGATTTCTATCGTTTATACTCTACCCATATTAAAAATTCTAATATGGTATCAGAGTAGGTTTGGTCCGGATTATTAATTTCTCAATTGTTTGTCTGGATATCCAGTCCTAACAGCCTTGTCTGATACCACTGTATCTATTTCAAGTGACAACCAAATATCCAATTCCAATTGCAATTGAGGGGTAGTGCTAGATTATCTCATATTGACTAAACATGAAAATGTTAAAGGGTTTATGAATAGTAAGGGTTAACTAATCAAATAACTAGTTCTAGTTATTTTAGCAATAGTTGACTCAAGCCCAATTCTTATTAATGAGCTCTACACTTAACTCATATTAAAAATCCTAATAACTTGAATTCAGTCTACTCTTACAAAATTATAACCACTTTATCGTTCTAAGTTGATTTTTAAACTAAAATTTCATCATTTTTTGGCCATTTTGAATCATAATTTTTTTTTACTATTTTTATAATTTTATTTTTTATATTATTAATTTTTATTTTTATTTTCTATATTTTTAAGAATTCTAGGAGAGGTTGAAATTTTATAATTTTCTTTGTGAATTCAAATAAAAGAGACATTCAAATTTCTTTTATTTATTTTCTTTTAATGTTAACATTACACTACCTCACTCATTAACTAGTTAAATGAATTAATCAATTATTAAAAAATTCAACCGTAAAAATCTTGAATAGTCAAAATTTTTCTTTTAATTTTAACTTTTCGGTTTAATTTACTTTAAAAAATTTTGATGTTAAAAATTAATCAGTTTACAAATTAATTGATCGATTTTTGTAAATTAATAAATCATTATAAATGACAACAAGTTTTGGAGTAACTTGTGAGGTTACTTTTTTTGTAACTGTAAGATTATAGACTCGAGTCATATATAAAAATAGCCTATTTGTAAAAATATAAAAAGAGGGCTTCGCGAAATTATAAATCCTGATGAACAAAAATAAAAGAACTAATTTTTATTTAATTCAATCTCTTCGATTGATAAGAATAATTTCTTTCAATTATATTTTAAAATTTTATTTAATGTTTAATTTATTTCATAAGGTTATAATACTAGTTGAACCTTTTAAATCTTAAACTTTTAATTTTAAGATTTATGGATTAGATCATTTTTTAAATATTGAAATGAATCGAAAAGTAGAATTCATAAAATTACGTAGTGACTGTGGTTTCGTTAAAATGATGACCAATCTCTCAAGTTGTACTTTTCAGCAGAGGCAGAGCTTTCTCCAAAAAGGGGATCCACGTCTTTCAAAACGATGAATACGGTTGAGCCAGCTTATGATTATCCCTGAGAAAGATGACAAAAGAATCGCAATAATCGAATCACAATAATCGAGGTACGGATCTTTATCCTCTCCCTCCCTTTAATCTCAAAGGTCAATTTTTATCTCTAAGGTGTACGCAAGTAGGGTAATGAGAACATTAATAATCAGTTAACTGATGCTTTCAGGAGTTGCATTCAGTGATGTATAGTGATGATATAAGAGTAATTTGATACGTACAAATAATGTGTTACTTCTATTATTATTTCCCCTTTTACCACATCTATGTTAGAGTGTATTTTTCATACTTATAATATATATTTTCGAGATTAAACATGGCTCAATTTCATCATAATTCACATTATTCAAAGAGAAAAAAGTAAATTTAATTTTAGTATCGATATTAATCAATATTAAGTATATAATTTGTGTCTGTCATCATCATCACATTCAGTCTAAAGTTCAACAATGAAGTAAGATTTGATAGTATACAGTCTTACTCCTATATAGTAACTACAGAGTTGTTTTAGAGTCTATGTAAGCCAAATGAGGTCATGAAAAGATAGCTTAAGCACTTTATAAAAAGCTTGAACCAAAGCGTGTAAACTTGAATAATAGCAAGGAATGAAACAATTACCTAAAAGATCAAATGGCCTTTTTTCATAATTGTCTCAACTTTTATTTTGTTTCTTTGTAACATCAGGAATAAATTATACCAACTTTTCTTCAAAGGGAACCCCTGGTGTCCTTTCTCTTTCTCTTTTTTCGTGACTTGTTCAATGGCCCTGTGGCTTTCACGATAAACTTTCACGTACTAAAGTATCAAAGCCTTTCACATTTTCAATGTTCTTTTGCTTTTGAAAGATTGATAGCTTCTTCATTGTCTGTACGTTACAGTGCTTGAGGGAATGATCAGTTGACAGATGTGCGTCTTATTTCGTTACTCTGTTCAATATATTGATACTTTAAACTTCATATTCTCACAGTTTGTATCTTTTGGCAGATATTCAAGGCCATAGTTACCAAAAAAATGGAAATTAACTTGCCTGTTCTATGTTTTGGATCCATTCGTAGCTCATTTTGCAAGCATAATTTGGTACTTTTTTGTTTAGTGGTATGCAATCAAATTAGCTTTATGTTCATTATCTTTTAAGATTGTTTTTAGTTGATATCTATTCATTCACTCTCAAGTAGGTCAGGCATTTTGGCTCGGACCCTTCCTCTAACCCAAAGTCAACACTCTTAAATTTTAACTAATCAATGTCGTTCTGTCGAAAGCTCGATCAGATATTGAGTCCCAACAAGTCAAAATGAATAGGTCTCACCTAATCTATTCCCACCCTACTTTTAAGGGGTGACCCAAATGACAAAACTAACTCCTTAATAGTCTCTTAAATCAAGGAATCACATTTCAAGTTCACAATTAGGGTTTGCAAAGTTGAAGGAGAGGGTGATTAACAGTCCATTTGAATCAAATTCTTCACTTAAATCTAAATTGTTGAGTCATTAAATTATTTATTCGGAACATGTGATTCGCAAAGCACTCGGCAATTTATAGACAAACAGGGAGTTGTTACATAATTACAAAGATAACTGTTACAAGAGATAAGATAATTCCTGACTGCTTAAAGTTGCCCCTCACAAGGTATAAAATGTCTCTATACTCAATCAATGGTCGCAAACAATTTCGTAAAGCAACTTCATAGCTACCCAAAAAAAGAAAAAGCTGACCGCAGACTCACAAAAACGTAACATCACCTTTGTTTCAGGGAGGACAGCTTTTCTTCTCTGTTAAATACTTTACAATTCTGTAATATACCAATCTGCTTTCACTCAAATCAACAATGTCTATAAATCCCTGAACTTGTGCTGTTCAACAGTCCACAACACACAAACACAAAAACACACCCTTAGTCGCTTTACTTGAAGGACCAGTTCTTGATCTTATACCAATCCTAATCTTCAGGTGATCATATATATATATATATTTTAAAAGATGGGTATTCTTCGTCTGGCTGTAGGGATAATGGGTAATTCTCACTTTGATCCTTTTCTTTTTCCTGATTCGATTTGTTTAATCTAAACCTGACCTAACACGTACATATCAAAAACTCTATGTTGTTTCAGGGAATGTAGCTACCTTGTCACTCTATTGTGCGCCCATGTAATATCCACAATCCTGACACTGTCTT
The DNA here is from genome assembly GCA_024752395.1 of Erythroxylum havanense. NCBI lineage: Eukaryota > Viridiplantae > Streptophyta > Magnoliopsida > Malpighiales > Erythroxylaceae > Erythroxylum > Erythroxylum havanense. Next base: position 31,878,520 of record JANTNU010000007.1, on the reverse strand, counting down.
CTCTTCTTTGTATTCACTTATAACTATCGAGTCTGAAACATCTAAACGTTGTTGTGTTTGTTACTTGTAGAATAACATTCACGAGGGTCATAAGAAAGAGGAACACGGAGGAGTTTTCTTGTATTCCATACATCATTTCACTGTTAGCCTGCCTTATTTACGCTTTTTATGGAACTCCTGTGGTGAGCTACGGATGGGAAAACTTGCCGGTAGTCACAATCGATGGTATAGGGACAATTCTTGAGTCATCCTTCATCATATTATACATATGTTTTGCTCCATTAAAAGACAAGGTAAGCTAGCTAACTTCCTTAAAATCCATTAATCTGAACTTAACTTGCTTCTTCTTGTATCTAATTACTTGTCTTGGGACTTGCAGGTGAGGGTTGCTGCAATAACGTTACTCATGATCATGTCCTTTGTTTTGGTTGTTCTAGTTGCCATATTCGCCTACCATGATCACCACCATCGGAAACTCTTTGTTGGGTGTGTCGGAGTTGTGTCGGCGGCCGTAATGTATGGCTCTCCGCTAGTGGCGGTGGTGAGTAACTAATCTTCCCATGAAACTCGTGTTTGGTAGTCCGATTTTTTCAACTTCTGCTTCGTCAGCTTTCGCCAAAGATCAAATAACTTTACCAAACTAACGATCAACGTATTCTATTTAGTCTTTTAAGATTCAAGACAGTGTCCACTTGCCAAGTTAGTTCATATACAGTTAAAACTTTACGATCGAGTGTCTCAAGTGGACGAAACCAACTTTCGAAATGTCGGAAAAAAATTGATTGATAAATAATCTTTTTTGTTATCATCACACTTTCGTAGTCTCATTAAAGCCACCGAGCACCGAAGGGTTGTTCTTCCCTCGAGTAAGGCTGAAGGTTTTAGTGAACCAAGTATTACCGTATTTTATTTTTTCTCATAAAAATCTCAATCATTTATTTTGTGAGATTTCAAGATCTATGTAGGACTTATACAAGACTCACATAAATAAATAGATGAAATTTATTAGACACAATAAAATACCATAATATTGAACATAAATAAATAGATGAAATTTATTAGACACAATAAAACACCATAATATTGAACAAAAAATTTAGACTCGTTTTAGTGACACTTGAATAGTATTGCTAAGTCGCTATTTAAAGTCTGTTAACCCAAAAAAAAAATCATATGGAATGATTTTATACATTAAAAAATGTAAAATGTATAATTATATAAATATTGATATAATATTTTTATTTCACTTTAAGAAATTTTAATATCACACATAGTTTTGTATTTTACTTAATCGCAAATTACAAGTTGAGCATAGGGGTTTTAAATTTTAAGATAAAAGATACCAAACTTATTCTGAAAAATATTTTAATTATTTGAAATTATCTCATGCTTTTTTTATATTTACTAAGCTTTATGTTATTATTTATTACTGCAAATTACTCTATAATGACTAGTTATATAATAATTTTTATTAAAATAAGTTGACATAATTTCTTCAAATTTTTATCAAAAATATTTTCAACAAGATTTAAAAAAATCTTTAAAAATTGTATGTTTATTGATTAATTTATGTTTGTATGTTTATGAAAAATTAAAAATTATGAGAATTTTAAATTTTAAGAAAATTTTTATATTTTCTTAAATTTGTTTTTTTTTTTTAAGGATAGTTTGTTTCTGCTATGGAATTTGCTAATTCTTCCCCTATTTCTCTTGCAGAAAGCAGTGTTGAAAACAAAAAGTGTAGAATTCATGCCATTCTACTTGTCATTTTTCACCTTACTGTCAAGCATTCTTTGGACAATTTTTGGACTAATGAATCTCGACTTCTTTCTTGCGGTTTGTGTTCTTTCTTTCTTTTTCCTTTTACTCTCCCAAATAAGAATATGAAACGCCTTCATCATCATCATCATCGTCTTTTTTTTCTCAAATATTTACAATTTTGTACAATACCCTTAACCTGAAAATTCATTCCTGGCAGTCACCAAGTATCATTGGTTGCATACTAGGAATCATTCAACTTGGGCTATACTTCAGTTACTGTAAAAGGGATATCAAAGAAGAACCCAACAACTGGGATATAGAAAAGAATGAAGACAAAACTAAAGTGGAGATGCAACTCAACCATTAATGGCAGAACTTACGCAATTGTATTCGAAGCTTAAGTTGTTAATTAAATAATACAATCTCCAAGTTAATATATCTTTCTTTCTTTTTTTTAATATTTGATGTTTTAATTATATCAATTGTTTATCTTAGTGTTACATTCTAAAAGGAATAATAGAAGTTATTGTAATTGATAAATCAATTATATATATTAAATATCGATGATTTTCTCAGGTTGAACGAAGGTTATTGAAAATCACTAAAAAGCTTATGAATTTCATTTATTAGTTGAATTTTCTAGCCTATGCTTCCTTGAAAAAATGGTTTTAGCCTATCATATGAGTCTAACGTAACTCATTACTATTTTTAAGAATGTAGTTGGAGAAGATGAGGGAGGATTTTGAAAATGGTGACGTCCGAATTCCATACAGCTCACTTTCTCAAATGGCACCTAATCCGACAGTGACAAGCCCTCCTTGGTCTGTGTGAATCGACTGAGATGTTACGAAAGTGAGAAAGGCAATATAATAAAAAGTTAATTAAAAAAAACAACCTTAAACTTTCGTTCAATATTTTAATTATAACTTAAATTTTAAATAATAATAATAAATATTTAATTTTTAAAATTTTTAAAATTTATCCTAAACTTTAAAAAATGACAATAAAATGTTCAAACTTTTAATTTTTTTTCAATTCTGGCCTGACGTTATCTGTTGTTCTCCCGATGCTCTCAATCATTTATTTTTTATTTGTTTTTCTGACGTCTCAAACTACTCTTGCATTATAACGTACAGCACTATTAACCTCTTTGTTTTTAGTTCGTTCTCTTAATGCCCTTAGTTTGAGGGTATTGGGGCTGCGTAATTTGAAAATCGAAGAATGAGAACATCGACAGAACAAACTGAAAACGAAAGAAAAATTGAAATCAAAACGTAAGGTTGTCAGGCTGCTTAACCTAATTTAGATCATTTTTAAATAACGACGTCGTTTTAATTATGTAATTAAACGACGTTGTGTCATTAATCTTCATTTTTTGTGCTAATTTTGGTTGATGTGCATTAATAATTAAGATTTCTAAAACAAGCAGCAAGTTACATCAACAAGTTTAACGAAAACACTAATATCGGGCTAGAATTTAAAAAAATAAAAATTTGAGGATTTTATTTATACTTTTTAAAATTCGAGCTAGAATTAAAAAATTGAAAGTTTGGCATTTTATTGTTACTTTTTAAAGTTTGGGTTATAATTAAAAAATTGACGAAAATTTAAGCTTTTTTTGTAATTATCCCTATAATAAAATAGCAAAATAAACAATTATTCATTAAACTAATAGATAAGGATGAAAATGATTGGATACAAGTCTAAGTCAATCTCTTTAGGTCCAGGCTTAAGCTGAAAATTATTTAACATACTCGAACTCGAATTTGATCAAATTTAAATAAAATGATTCAAGCACAAGTTCATTTGATTTTGAATATGTTTGAAAAATTCAATCTTATTTATCATATTAAATTTGAGTTTATTGACTTAAATCTAACATAATGCAATTTGAAACTATATATATAGAGATATATAAACCGGCATTTTAAGTTGAGTTTCAAATCAGACAATTACATGTTCTAAGTTCAATTTAATCTTAAATATTTTTCAAAATTAACTCAAACTTAATTTTAATTTTAGTCAAATTAGATATAATTGTCAATTTCAAATCATATTATTTTAAATTCAGAGCTTTTTATCATTCTTAACAATAACTTATTCGTTATAAGTTTTCTGATAAGCCAATAAATGCAAGTTAACTAACACACACAACAAAAGTAGAGATGGTACAAGAATTCATATTTGACTTTAATCAATAAATAAAGTTTAATTTCAGCAAATTTTAAACATGAATTGAGTTTAAATAAAAAATTAGATCATGAACAATTCGAAATGATGTTATTTCTCACAAATTATGAATGATAACAGTTGTTATAAATTTCATGATAAATACAAAACAAAAAAAATCAAATTCGCAAAAACAAATCAATACCTTAGATTTGATAATGCAGTTTAACACATCTTGCCTACATCTGTGAGCCCTCACTCATACGATAGTTTTACTCAAGGCATTACAAAGCTAATCACTTAACCCTTGATACTATCCCTCGTTCTTACTACTTGTAAAAATAAATCACACTCAATAGTATGACCGTCTCGTACTAACCTCATTAGAGAATTTTCTTAACAGTATTTGATAATAAATGATGAAAATAAAATAACTCAGGTGATTGAAATAACAACGAACATAAACAAAGACATTTGAGAAAGAAAAACAACTTCCCAGCTTCTTCAATGACAAATTGAAAAGTTGTTCGTCAATGGTACTGTCGTATTTAGCTGCTGGATTTTCCGGACACAACTTCCACTATCGATAACCACACAATCAACATCAAAACAATTTACCAAAAGCCAAATGAAGGATGAAGAACAACAATGCATAGAAAGTACATAGACCAAAAAATAAATCAATTGCAAAGCTCTTAAAGAACATCATTAACTATCGTTGAATAATAGAAAGATACCTAGTCAAAAACCAAACAGGATGTCAACCAAAACACAACATATGTGCCTAGATTGCCAGTCAAGTTTCGTGTAAACCAGAAAAAAAAAATCTTATTAGCAAAAATACCTACTCAATGACACACATACAAGAAACACAACTCACACCCCTTCAGCCTAGGTTTATGATGTACACTGAAATTACCCAGCCAAGACAAATCAGTAGTAAAACCACCCAATCAACAACACAGCCATAAGAGAAATGTTGCACACACCCAATTAACTACAACACCAGTAAAGAAAATTGTAGCACACACACATAAGCCAAATCACATAAAACTCCAATAGAAAAACAACTGCAATTTTTTTTTACCAAAAAGTTACAATATTTACAAATTTACCACCACTCCAAGAATCTGCACGAGTAATGTGATTCAACCTAGGTTGCGTGATTCACTTAGAAAAATCTACAACAGATAGAGTTCTATTGTAACACAATCAGCTGTTTAATATTATCTAGGATAGCTCTAAAATCTCTGCACATAAAAACTAATTAACATTATCTGGAAGTTCTAATTATCAAATAATGCCCAAAAAAAAGATATATATCATATATTTTCACAATCTCCCCCTTTTGACATTATTTGTCACATAGTTGAGACTTCCCTAAAGAGTATAATTGGACGCATAGCATCAAATTCATAAATCATATGGAAACTCCACCTTAATCAAACAACATCCAAACGTAATCAAGTATCTGAATATCAAAAGTCAAAAACATTCTCTCCCTTGGGACAAAAAGATATCAAAAAACAAGACTAATAGTTACAGAAATACCTTGAAAGCTCCTCCTGAATTGAACAATCATATCAGATGAAAATAAATAAAGAATCGCTTCAATATGATCAACCTCAGCCAACAAAGAAGCATAACAATCAGTAGTTGGTGCAACGAAAGAATCAAAAGCATGTAGTGCAGTAGTAGAAGGCCAAGATGACAATTTATGTTGGACCCCGTTTTCGGAATCCAACTCAAATCAAAACCATAACACTTACTAACCTGCTTTGATACCGCACATGCTGGGCCCCACCTTCGAAACCCAATTTCAGAACAAAATACCATCATACTGAAGCATGGCTCCTCGGAATCTTTTCTTGCTCTGCTACCAAACATGATGAGCCCCGATCTCGAAGTCCAACTATTGACCCGTAAGCATGGCATGATCCAAAGAAATTGTAAATCTTAAGTCTCATGCCATTTCTACGTTCCTTTTTCCATAACACATCTCGTTTCAGTATATAAATATATAAACATAACTAGAATTCACAATCCAAAAATCATATCATAATCGTAACTCCCTCAAGTAAACCAAATTCTCACTCAATCTGACCCCTATTCGCAAAAGGCTTACTTCCACTCATCTTCAGCCATACATAATTCATTTACATCAAAGAATAGAATTTACAAGTTCTCATGGCATACCAAGCCACAATACAATAT
>JANTNU010000007.1:31847224-31858202 GCA_024752395.1 Erythroxylum havanense | reverse complement strand
TTAAAAACTTTGGGGGGCCCAATGCCCCCACAAGGCTACATGTGCCTCCGTCCCTGATCATGTGCATGTGTAAAAATTTCAATTTATGTGCATATGGAGGCCCTCTTATGCATAAACATGTCGAGACTAATTTATACACTCCTAACCCATCCCAATTGACCAATTTATCCTTCTCATCGGTGATGGGATGTTACACTTATGATTCTTCCGCTGCATCTATTGGTGATTATTTTGATTGTGATTTTGTTTCAAGAGGTAGACATCAGATTGTTTATGATGAATGTTCCATTCAGGAGGAGATTTCAGGTTTATGTTTGACTATTATTTTTTGGCATCTTTATGTTCCAATGGGGAGAAATTTGGATGATTAGTGTTCTTTGAAACTTGATGTTTGATAGAGGGGGAGCATCAACAATGTGTAATTCTATTCATGTCCAATTTACTGATCTTATGTGCTGATTCTGATGTTGAGACAAAATGCCAAAAAAGGGGGAGATTGTTAGGATTTTTTAATATATCCTATTTTTATTTTTGGCATTTTAATTGGAAATGGGATTTTCCTTAATAATTTTTGAAGATATGCCTAAATTAGTGGTTGCGGTTTGAAAGGTGTTTGGGATTTGATTTGGAAAGATAATCCTGATAAGCATGATCTTTGGATTGATCTTTATCTGATATTGTCCTTGTTTGAATATGAGAAGAATAGAAAATCCTAGTGTGGTGTGAGCGTTGTTGACTTTGAGGAATCTGCGCATATGTCTTGTCTTTTTGGTGAACCACGGTGTAGCGTAGTTTGCTGATTTGTTGTTGCTCTGTTGTGATTTTGATCTGATGTTTGAGCTAGTTTTGGGCGTTCTTTTCAGAGCATCATTGTTTCACTAGTGTTATCTCAATCAAGCAATCCAAGGGTTATACGCAGGTGTTGTCTTTGTTGGGTTCTTGATTAATGGTTGCAGTACCTAGAAGTCTTTATCACAGATGAGTACACTCATAGTTGGTGCTGCTATTTGAATATTTTAGTGAAGAGTTTTAGATTTGAAATTGTTGGGTTCCTGTTTTATTTGTCTTTGTTTTTTAATAGAAATAGTTAGAAAAATCATTTGACGAAGTTAACACGAGTCGGTCGTGTTATTGGGTGTGAAGATCTTTCACGGGTAGTTAGGTTGTGGGTCAGTTGCACAGATTGAGTCGTACGGGGTAGATCAATCTTTTGTAATTTTTGTGAACTACAGTGGAAGAAATTAATCTAGGTGAGGGCCCTGCAGACGTAGGCAAAGTGTGCCGAACTGCGTTACCAAACATTGGCGTCTTCGTTATTTTTGCCTTTGTGATTGTTGATTTACTTGTGCGGAAAAATAATTTGTGGATAGTCTGCGAAACTATTTAATCCCCTTCGATTTTTCACGTCGTTTACGTTTACTGAATTGTGCATATCTGACATTTTCGTCGACGCCTTTACCGACCGAAATTTTCGTGGGTACATTTCCTCCACAATATTCAGCGACCGAATGGTTTTCCGTCGCAACACCTTTATTCCACAACCAATTTCTGCGACGACATCGTGTTTTCGGTCGGTATTTCCAACGGTTTGCATACCGTCGGTATTTTGCCGTCGCAATTTTACATTTTCCTTGTAGTGTGTGTGTGTTTTTATTTTTCAAACTTTCTTAAACTCCGCTTTATTGTGAAACTTCAGATTAAATGTAATGATAATGACGATAATGCTTAATTAGACTTATCTTTAGTTTAATATGTCCTTTTATTTATTTCTTAAATATGAAGTGAGTCAATTGTATCCAAAAGCAGTCCACAAAGATGTGGTAAAAAGCTGTCAACCAGCTTTTATTCTATTTATAACGTTATGTTGTTTTCTTCTTTTCTTGCACGTCTCTGTTTCCTTTTTTTTTCTTTATATCATATTCATACTTTTAAGTTGCACCACTAGACATTCAATAATTTATGAAAAATATATTTTGAATAGATTATGTGATTGGAGATTCAGTAACTCATAAATTACATATGACACGCTTGATATAAGTGATACTCTTCTACTTCAACATGTCTCTACTTTTTAACATCTTCTTTACTGTTGAGATGAGTTGTAACCATTATTTCAAAAATTAAAAATTAAACCGATAAGACAAAAGATTTAAGATTAAACAAAAGATTTAAGATTTAATCAGACCATTATAAAACTGACCAAAGATTAAATAAAATTAAAGAATTTGAAATATAATTAAAAAAATTATCCTTATTTGTTGACAAATTTAAAGTTTAATTCAAAAAGAAGATTGTTAAATAAAAATTAATTGATTTATTTTAATCTATAAAAATTTAATAATTTATTAAAATTAATTAATAAATTGATCAATTTTTAACAATAAAAATTATTAATATAAATCAAGCTAAGGAATTAGACAGTTTAAAATTTTTATACTTGAATCGTTGCAAAGCTCTAATTCCAATTATTGTGAATTGTTATATATATACAGGACACAATATGCTCTCCATCGCAACTGGAATCATTAGTTTCCCAGAAAATGGGATTTCTTCGCCTGACAGTGGGAATTCTGGGTACTTCCTTACCCCTTACTTTGTCCTTCCAATTACACAGGATACATATGTACTGTTCGTGAACTGACTAACCTAATACGTATGTTCTTGTTGCAGGAAATGTAGCTTCCTTGTCTCTTTTCTCGGCACCAATGTAATGTGCATACTCCATAATCCTTCTCTAACACAAACTTGTACAGATACAAGTTTACAAGTTTTAAAGGACCTAACATCTGATTGTTTTGGTTGTAGAATAACTTTCACAAGGGTTATAAAACGCAAGAGCACAGAGGAATTTTCTTGCATTCCTTACATTATTTCACTCCTAAACTGCATCGTTTACACTTGGTATGCAACGCCTGTGGTAAGTTATGGATGTGAGAACTTGCCTGTCCTCACCATCGATGGTATAGGGACCCTTCTCGAGTCATCCTTCATCTTCATATACTTATGGTTCGCTCCACGAAAAGAAAAGGCAAGACTGCTAGCTTCCTTTGTTTTCCCAAACGAGCGGTTCCTGCTAACTTCTTGTAGTTTGGAATGTAGGTGAAGGTTGCTTCTTTGACTCTAGTTGTTGTCTTGTTATCCATTTTGGTGATCGTGGTTTCAGTATTTGTAAGCCATGATCACTCTCGTCGGAAGCTACTTGTTGGATGTGCTGGGATAGTGGCATCTGCAGTAATGTATGGCTCTCCTTTAGTAGCTGTGGTGAGTCCTAATTTTTTTTAATTTTTTAATTTTAAATTAATTTATTATGATTAAACAAATGTAAAAATATTATTTTTCTGAATTACAATTCCAATTTTGAGTCCAACTATATTTGGAGACAAAATATAATCACCACACATGCATAGTTTGTTAATCGTTATATGCAACCATTCAAGACAAAGAACATACTTACCTTTTTGAGACATAAAGATTATAGGAACATTACTTGGATTCTTCGAGGAAAATCTTAAATTTAAACATGTGGAGATTGTTATATATTGACTGTTTTAACTATATATTCTCTTGCAGAAAACAGTCATAGAAACAGAAAGTGTAGAGTTCATGCCATTCTACTTATCATTTTTCACTTTCCTTGCAAGCACTCTTTGGGGGATTTATGGATTATTGGAGCTTGACTTCTTCATTGCGGTTTGTACCCTTCTTCTTTCTTTCCTCCAAAATATTTTGTTCTGAAACTGAATTAATTTCTGGTGGGCAGTCTCCAAATATTGTTGGTATCATACTATCAATCATTCAACTTGGCCTATACTTCAAGTACAGGAAAAGAGGCATCAAAGAAGAACCCAACAAGTGGGATATAGAAAAGAGTGAAGATAAATCGAAAGTTGAGTTGCAACGAGGGGTTAATGAAATTATTATTGAGAAGAATTGAATTTTTCAATTAAAAAAAAATGGAAGAACAGCTATAAAATTATGAATAAATAAATATATATATTCTCAATTATATACGCTATCCAAGTAATTTATGGTATTGTTGTTTTATTTGTACACATTTGATGTTTCGATTATATCAAATTTATTGTACACAATTGCTCATTTATATGCCTTCATGTATAAATACCAAAATTGTAGGTTAATAGATAATAAATAAAAATGTTTTCGAAACAGTTCGAAAGTTAAACCATTAAGACAAGAATTTTAAGGTTTAAAAGGTTCAATCTCTAGCACCCCATACCCAATAATAGAATCGGCATACTAAGTGTTACTATATTCTTAAATACCCAATACTTCGAACTAAAATAATTTGCCATTTAAAACCTTATTATTCTAGTAATTATTATTCACTTTATAAAAATTTGACAGAGTTTTCTCTATAAATACTTAAAACCTCCTGCAAGAAACTTCAATACACTTTGCATGTATGTTACTCAGCTATCCATCTCCCTGTCAAACTTATTGACAAAATAATTTACTCATCCTCCAGTACATTTCAACATTTAAACCATATTTCATACATAACTTTCTTTTATTCATATATAACACTTTTTTATGTGTACATGACAACCAAAAATAAAATAAAAATTTGTAGTACATCTACCACCAATTCTTTTGAGATCTCCTATATGATTCTTATCTTGTAGTAAATCCACCACAACTTTTTTCTAATTCTGTTCAAAACCTACATGTTAAAAGAAAATCTACACTGTAAGTTATAGGCTTAGTGGTGTTCAAGTAATTCTATTTCACATTCAATTCAATTCATTTAACCATAACATGCATAATATATAATTTTTGTCATATATAAATATCTTCATTTTTTCTAAGCATAAATAGGCATTTAAATTCAATTTATGAAATAGAAACACATATCTATTTTAATAATTCGCATCTAATTATACAATGATCAATAAATTGTACATTCAATTACTACTTTCATTTAAAGTTCTTTATTCATTAATCATATATTTATCTACTTTTTGTAATTGTTGAAAGCAAAATCCATCAGAATTGCATCACCCAATCGGATAAGCGGGATTTTTTAAAAAAACACAAGAACGGGTTCTTGGAATCATACGATTCATTTTTTACATACATTTATATTAGAAGTGAGCTCTTAAAGCCATGCAGTTCATAACACAAATCAAATGTCTTACACTGGAATCGAGCACTCGGAGCCATACAGGCTGATAACATATATCATGATGCAGTACTGCTAACTCACTAATTGGTATGCCAACCTTATCATATTCCTCCAATTCCTATCTATTTTACTAAGGGCAAATCTAATTAATTTCCATTGAAGTTTCATAATAAAAGCTCATAATAACCAATTCAAACTATTCCATATTCGCTCAAAGTAAATGTCTTTTTTTTCCTTTCGTTATTGATTTTTATTTAATTCATACAACATTTAAGGCATATTCATCTCACCAATTAATCAAAAATAATAGGTTCTCAATTCAAACATAATGTATGTCAATGGAGGAAAATACCAAATATAAGTCTAGAATCTCAATTAATCACATATATTACTTCATTTAATATCCAACTAAATATTCTTATCAACAATTTCATAAACCCCCAATTTTACTCAAGAACCCTAAATTTTCTAACATAAAATTTTTAGGAAAAAGTAAAATTGTAATAACACATACCAAATTGATGTTCAAATCTTCAAATTAAACCTCCTTAAACTTCAATTTAGTCATCAACTCCTTATTACTTCTCTTTCCCTTTCTCTCTCTCCTTCAATTCATCTTCTTTATCTTCATAATATTACATAACAAATTCAATTTCATGCATTTTGATTCATTAATGCATGCAACTATACCAAAATCATGTATAGAAACAGTCAAAACTCCATTAACTCACCTTATAATTTTTGGATTCTATTCATCAAAAATAACCATATACCTTTTATTCATCTTTTCCTAACTTTTTTGTTGATATAATAAGTTTAGGGACCCTGAGTTGATGATTTAGTGTTTAATAGGTGATTTGGGAGTTAAAACTAAAAAAATTGGCTTGAAAATGGAAGAAAAATGGAGAAGATAAGAGGAATGGTTGTTCTCGGTACTCCTTAGTGAAGAAGAGAGGGTAGGCAGCTAAGAAAATGACATAAATGTCATGTAGTCCCTCGTTAAAAGTTTTCCAATTTTTGTTAGATTAACTTTATCTATTAATTCATTATTTCTTTTTCTCAATAAAAAAATTCATAAGAAAAATTTCAATTTCATATAGAGACCTTAATTAATATCATTTATTTCCATTAATATTTTCGGGTTTGAATGTTGCCATTTTTCGGGTCAACTTTGACCATTGGTTAATTCTTAGTCAAATTCTTAAAACGAACTTGTTTGGAGCTCTAATTTGATCCTCATGTTGTCATTGAACAAAATTATCCAATGCTAAATAAAATAAAATGCAATTTAGGTCCCGATGTCGCTATTCTCCTCGGGATATACTTTTCACGACCCAAAAGTATTATTTATGAAATCGAGATTTTTGAGGTGTTACACAACCAATATTAAATTATCATAAAATCGATTAAAGATTAAAAAAATTAAAATTTTGAAAAATGAATGAAGATGAGTATTTTTACTTATAAAATAATTTAAAGTTTATTAATTGACTTATTTAATTTAAAGTTTATTAATTGACTTATTTTGAGTTATAAAAACTGATTAGTTTATGAAAACTAAAAAATTAATTAATAACCTAATCAGGTTTTAACAACAAAGATTATTAAACTAAATTAAACCGAAAAATTAAAAATCAAACTAAAAAGTTAACCAGATCAAAGTTTTTACCGGTCAAACCAGTTCAAACATTGATAAATAATAATTTAAGACTTAATTATTTTCATTAATCATATGAATGAATACGTTTTACCTTTTAATTTGACTTTTTATGTTTATGTTTAAAATTTTTTAATTTATTCACTATATTATTTAGTTATCAAACAACCTTTCCCAGTGTATTTCCTAAGCCTTTTAATTTTGTTTACACAAAACGACATAATATTGAAATATTTAAAGTTTTAATACAACATTTTTTAAAAGCTGAGAAAAAGTGAAAAATCAATAAAATATAACAGAAGGAAATCAAGGAATTGAGTGATAATTATACAATATTATAAAGGTAAATGATAATTTTTAAAACATAAAAATTGAATAAAAAATCAACAGAAAATACGGGGATTATAAGCTATATGAAAATTTCATCCAAAAAAAGAAGCATAGGGAACCGGCTAGAACAAATCAATGTAAAACAATGTCGTTTTACCCGATTTCAGGGCACTCATAGGCTGAAAAAAATTGAGCCTGTTGCTTGGGCATGGATCCGGCTTGGCCAGTTGCCAACTCTAAAGAGAGGCCATATCCCATGTTACCATATTAATTCCTCTGAAGAAATGCTGATTTGATCACAAATTTGGAACCAAAATCTGGACCATGAAACAAAATAAGCTTGACAATCAAATCAGTTCGTCAACCACCTTCTCTATCATCATCATAGAAGCAGGACTGGCATGGATATGGCACAGTAAGTTTTCAGTCAGATGCTCCCAAATAGTACAAATTACACTGCTGAATGGATGTGTTGACAATGGTATGAGACAATAAATTTTCAGTCAGATGCCCCAAAGTAGTGCAAATCACATTACTAAGGGGATGAGTTCTGTTTTCCGCAGAAAACACATGAAGTCTATCATTCAGCTCGATCCAACTACAACCAGGATGCTTTTTCAATTTTAAGGCCCTGAGTCTGTTCCTCACATTTATCTTCTCACCCCATTTTCCTAGGAATGCATACATGTTAGACATAATGACATACGCAGATGTTACCTTTGGATCCAAATTGAACAAGTAATTGGCGACCCTTTCACCTACTTCCATGTCCCTCCAGAGCCAACAAGCGCTGAGCAAAGCTGCCCAAATAACCCCGTCTGCTTCAATTGGCATTGATTTAATAAACTCCTCAGCCTCAAGCAGATGGCCTGATCGACCAAGAAGATCCACCGCACATGCATAGTGTTCTAAAGTTGGGGTTATTCCATAAAGTTCCTTCATTGAATAAAAGAATATCATCCCCTCATTCACAAGACCAGCACGACCACAAGCAGACAGAATACCAACAAAAGTTGCCCCATTAGGAGCTACTCCTTGCTCTAACATACACTGAAAGAGTAGTATTGCCTCAGAGCCAAAACCGTGATGTCCATATCCATTAATAAGAGCTGTCCAAGCTGCCACATTTGCAGTAGAGATGCTTGAAAATGACTTCTGAGCATCAATGATACTACCACATTTAGAATACATGTCTACAAGAGAAGTTACAACATAAACACTTGATTCAAATGGGGTTTTAATCAAGTTGGAATGAAGCATTTGCCCTTGTTGAAGTGATCCAATAGAAGAACAGGCATGGAACAAGACAGAGAATGTTGATCTAGTCCATTCTACTGAGAGTTGTCGCATGGATAAAAACAATTTCAAAGCTTCTTCATGCCGATCATTTTGGATATAACCTGACATCATTGAGTTCCAAGTCACGGGGTTTTTCTCCTGTTTTGTATCTTCAAAAAGCATCATAGCCTTGTCAATTTCACCATTTCTTGAAAACACAGATATCATAGTATTGGAAGAAATTATAGTCTTGTGAGGCATTTTCTCAAATAATTTCTTTGAATCCTCAAATTGACCATTTATTGCATATCCTTTCACCATCAAATTGTATGAAACCACATTTTTCTTCATCCTCTGGAACACACATTCAGCATCTTCAATCCTACCCATCAATATCAACCCCGAAATCATCGAATTTGAAGTGTTTGAGCATGGGCCAGTGATTCTATCATAGACCATCTTAGCATCATCAACAGCTTGGCAACTACAGTATAGCTCAATCAAAGCACCACATATTGACGGATCGAATTCATACCCACATTTCACAACAATCCCATGAATGCTAAATCCTTTACTTAAAGCACCAAGCCTGCTACAAACCCTTATAACGGAATCCAAAGTAAATTCATTGGGTACCACCTCACCACTCCCTCTCATACATCGAAACAAGTCCAAGGCCATTTCACATGAATCGTCGCTCTTTGCATACCCTGAAATAAGAGCGGTCCAAGACATAACATCCCTCGTTGGCATTTTAACAAACAAGTCATGAGCGTCGGCCAGGAGCCCACACTGCACATACCCAACAATCATCAAATAATACAACACATCATTCCCGCCACGCAACTCTTCAAAAACCATCCTTGCATAGTGAATTTCCCAACACCTGGCATAAAAGTACAACAATGCACCTCCAACACGCTCGAAACTCTCGTACCCAGATTTCAAAACAAGGCAGTGAATCAGCTTCCCGCTACAAAAACTCTGCGCACGAGCACAGATGCTTAATACAACCGAGAAAGTGGCCCCACTGAGCCTCGTACCGGAACCGTGCATCATAGTAAATAGAGAGAGAGACTCCTCGAACTTGCCCCAGTGCGCGTAACCAGAAATCATGGTGTTCCAGGAAACGACGGTCCGTTGTGGCATTCGATCAAACAGGTAGCGAGCAATGTACAACTCGCCCTGGCAGGCATGCTCCCTTATGGCGATGTTGGTGGAGACTACGTGAGGGCAATCGGAACTTGCAATCGGGTTGCAAGTAGAGTAGTTTTTGAAGTAGCTGTATCGATTGTTTTTCCATTTCATAGGAAAAGATCGCATGAACATTATGGAGGAGAGACATGGAGAGGAAGCAAAGTCAGAACCAGAACTTCACAGCTTCTGCTGTCTGCTTGATTGTAATGCACGGCCTGGTCCGATTTAACCCACAAAGCACGGTTTGAGTTATTAGATTTTGAATCGGTTAAATGTTCTATTAAAAAAAAACGGACCGCTTGGTTCATTTCTGTTTTTTTTTTTTTTAGTTTTTTGTTTTTATTAAAAAAACTTGTTGGATTAAGATTTATAATATAAAATTTTAAAAAAACTTATTTAATTAGGATTTGTAATCAAAACTAAAAATAAACACATGGTTGCACTGTATGGTATTGATAAACCATAAATATGAAAACTTGTAATGTAAAAACTCGTAAATTAAAAAAATAAAAAGGAAGAAACTAAAAATTATAAATTATAAATTAGAAACGCAAAATGCATAAATATAAAAGTTAAAATAAACCAAAAACACATAATAACAGACAATTGAAAATACAAAATTATAGATAAACAATAAATAAGAAAGCAGTAATAAACTAATAATTGAAAATACAAAAATATAGATAAACAAAAATTTAGTAGTTGTTGTTATTATTATTATTATTATCATTATTATTATTATTAATCTTATATTATTCTAACCTTCATAATAATTTGTAATTGTTATTATTTGTGCCAATTTCAAGTAACACAAAATAGAAATATGAAAATTTGTCAATTAATTACATATTTCTAATCATATTAAGGATCAGAGACATTGTTGTCATTGTCACCATTTGTTCGTTCTGTCGACTGCAACCAAAGCTGTCCGTATGGTTGCTGTCTTCAGTAGCTGAAGACAGAACATAATAGAACAGAACGGAACAGAAACTGGAGACAGTAAGATGTTTGGTTGTGGTAGACAAAACAGAAAAACTGTATCCGTCTCTGGGACAGAATGTGTTTAGTTACAATGGACAGAACGAAAAAATTGTGTCAATGACAAAAATGCCCCTAATACTTAAGATTATTAACAATGTGTTATGAATTGATAAGTTTATTACGAATGAGAAGCTTTTATTAAAAAGTGAATAAATAATAATAATAACATTTTCAAATTAAGATTGAAGAATAATAATAATAATAATAACAACAATAATAATAATAATAACATTTATTACTGATAATAATAATAATAATAATAATAATAATAATAATAATAATAATAATAATAACAAGAACAAGAACAACAAAATTAATTTGAATTAATAAAT
>JANTNU010000007.1:31814643-31828950 GCA_024752395.1 Erythroxylum havanense | reverse complement strand
AAATAATCAAGAGTATTCGATTCTCCCATCCATTGGGTTCTTGCTAAAAACCTAGAATAAAGACTTAGCTACTCATAGTATCAAGAAAACAACAAATAACAAAAGAGATCATTGTACAGCAAAACAATAAATGAATAGAAGAGAAGGAATCGATTCCGTCACAATTATCTCATCCCATCCTCCGTTGTTGCCATCTTTTTCCTTTTCTCTCCAGCCTCCTCCTTGACAATTTCCCCTCCTCTTTCTTTGTCTGCCGTCACCCTCTCATCGAAAACTCCCCAGCCAAAATAACCCCCTCCTTTTTTTACAGCTCCTCCGCTTAGGTTAAAATGGACCCAAATTGACTTTCAGCCCAACTCTCGCGGGCGCGAGGTGACACTATCGCGGGCGCGACAGTGCAATCTGACGAACTTCCAAGTTTCTGAGTAGCATGCCCTCGCGAGCGCGAAACATCACCATCGCGGGCGCGAGAGTGCAAATCAGACGAACATGCAAGTTCTGAGTAACATGCCTTCGCGGGCGCGAAACATCACACCCGCGGGCGCGACAGTGGAAGTAAGGTTGGCTACGTGGAAAAATTGCTGAATTAGTCCTTGCCAACTCCAGATCATTCAATTAAGTCCTTGCGCATGCCAATTAACTCCTAAAACTTGAATGAGGCCTGAAACACTAACACACAGGTGAAAAATACCACTCACATGGAATAATACTAAAAATACGAAAAGTAATAAAAACACACCAAAAAGCGAGGAAAGATAACTTGTACTCAACTCGAAACAAGACTAAAACGACAATAAAAACTACACAAATATGCGAGTTATCAGGACAAAAGGTTGTTTCAATTGGGGAGTTGGATCTTCATAGAATTAATCACTTGCTAGTTCTAGAACTCCTTTTGTGGATTTTAAGACTCACTCTGCTGAGTTTCAGAAGAAATCATAAGGATTATAGAAGCTACATTCATCAAATCCATTTTAGTAACAACTGACTCACATCAAATCCAAAAGGTGTGACTCAAATGACCCACACTACTCAGAAATACCTAAATCACAAAACCAAAGATTCATATATTACTGAAATAAGTCCAAGCCTCAGATTCAAAAAAGAATTAGCAATATCCTTAAAAGAAATCAAAGACAAAACCAAACCTAGACAAAAAATTTACCTACGGAAGATGGAGGCGATGAGATTTGCGAAGAGGACAGTGAGCAGAGAGTGTCTCGGTTTTTAAAAGTCTGGCAAAGATGGTAGATGGCCAGAAATAGAAGATGATCGCGAGACCATCGAAGATGGACAAAAATGGAAGAAGACAACGAGACATGGTGATCGAAGAGAGAGTGAATCTTGGTGAGGAAAGCGTCTGGTCTGAACGAAGCAAGATTAGTGAGCTTTTATTGATAGATTGATTGAGCCAATTGGTTGAAAAATCAACCAATTCTATAATAAATCGGTTAGTTTTTACTACGAAGGTTATTAGATAAAATCGAACTGGACCACAAGTCGATTCAGACTATCTCAGATCGGACCGACCGGTCCGATACAATTTTTAAAACCTTTGATGGTAACATGGTAATGAATTGCATCGGAATTCGAATTAATTGAATTGTTATCCTTGTATTGAATTAATAGATTATTGTCATCAATAAAATTAATTTTTATAATTTATAGAATTTTATTATATATAATTGATGCTTAAATTTCTTTAATTACATAAATATTATACATTTCGTTTCTAACCATAATGAGAATTATTAAATTTAACCATACAATTTATATATTAAAATAATTAAATTAAAAATTAATATTAACATTTAATAATACAATTAAAAAAGGAGAATGAAATAAAAACAAATAAAACATGTTTTTATTTTTATATTTTTATTACAAATCTCAACTAATTGGGTTTTCAATATTTTATTGCAAATGGATCGGATCGGGCTCGGCCCAATTCATCACTAGACCGCTAGCAAATCCAGATAAGATTTTCGATTATTTCATCACCGGTTGCTTTGTTCGTTTTGTGGCTCTCAAAGAAGCACCTTTCTGTGTCTACCCTTCACTCGCTGTCTCTCTCTCTCTCTCTCTCAACACGCAAAACCCGAAGACACACAGAGTATATATATGTGTGTGTATGTGTGTTTGAGAGAGAAGAAGATGAGTTTGAATTTACATTTTTGGTATTAGAAACCCTAACTCCATTAGTGATTCTGAATAATGACGGTTATTACTACTCTACAAGCTTCTCTTCTCTTCAGACCTTCCCTCTCTCTTCCCTCCTCCTCCTCCCGCCGCCGTTGTCTCTCCTCTGCTCGTCTCCTCCTCCGCCGCCACCAACGCCCCCACTACCACCATTCCTTCTCTAAAGTTCACTTGTCTTTTTCTCGATTTCTATCCATTTCCTGTACATTGCACCCCGACAATGCCCGTTCCGATTCCGATTCCGCTTCCGCTTCTCCAACTGTCTCTCCCGCCGACGAGGACTCAAAGCTATCTGAATTATCCGTCGAGAACGGTGCCGCTTCCGGCGTTGTAGAATCGAGAACCGATGTGCTGGACGGAGAACGCGAGGGTGGGAAGTTGATTGAATTGGATGAAGGGGTGAAGAGTGGGAATGCGGTGGAGGACGGGAAGTTGACGGAGGGTGTCGGAGTTAATCGGGAAGTGCCGGTGATTGTGTTTCTGACTGGACTGTGGGCGATGGCGAAGAGAGGATTGGAGAAATTGTTGAGTAAATTGAGTTTTGAGTGGTTGAGTTGGTGGCCTTTTTGGCGCCAAGAGAAGCGTCTGGACCGTCTGATTGCTGAAGCTGACGCTAATCCTGAGGATGCTGTCAAGCAGACGGCCCTCTTCATTGAGCTTAATAAGCACAGGTCTGTACTTCTGTGTGTAAGTTTCATTCCGCTTCTTGCTCTGCAAGTCGCCTGCTTTTTAGCATTGAAGTTAAAAGTGAAATTCTTGTGCAGCCCTGAGTTGTTGATTAAAAGGTTTGAACAAAGAGAACACGCAGTAGATAGCAGGGGAGTTGCAGAGTATCTTAAAGCTCTTGTTGTTACGAATTCAATTGCAGATTATCTTCCAGATGAACAATCTGGGAAGCCGTCCAGTCTTCCTTCGTTGGTAATTTAAACGCATTGTTGATCTTTCTTAATTTTATTGGCACGGAAGATCATAAATGTTTCAGTGATAGTATCATGCACATTATATTCCGATTATATCAATATGTTACTTGTAGTTGCAAGAGTTAAAGCAACGGGTGTCAGGAAATACAGATGAGCCCTTTTTGAACCCGGGAGTGTCTGAGAAGCAACCATTGCATGTGGTGATGGTAAGACTCTGTTACATAGTTTTCGTCCTTGTGGTATTGTATTCTGAATCCAAGACCGTAATTACTGTCCTATTTTGCTTTTGTATAAGACGGATGTAATTGGACGTTGTTTTATGTTATTTATATGGAACTATGGAAGGTTGATCAGAAAGTCTCAGGCAAGTCACGGTTTGCGCAAGAGCTTATCTCCACCATCTTATTCACTGTTGCTGTTGGATTAATTTGGTATGACTTCTGTTCTCTTTATCAGTTTATTTGTTATTATTCATACCAGTTAATTACATACAGTAGTAGATTTTCAGGGTGCTAGGAGCTGCTGCTCTTCAAAAGTATATTGGGAGCCTAGGTGGTATTGGAACTTCTGGTGTTGGCTCAAGTTCTTCTTATTCACCAAAGGAGTTGAGTAAAGAAGTTATGCCAGAAAAAGTATGTTAAACTATTGTACTCCTAGCTTTTATGGTTTATTGAGATTTTTCTGTCACTGATGTGGCATTTTCGTGTTTAATGTATCAGATTTGGTTGCTTTTCCTGTTTTGGTCAGTGTAAAAGTTAGAGAAAGCTTTAATGATAAGGTTAGAATAGCAGGAAAGAAAACCAAAGTTTCAATGCAATTGGAGAAAAGATTAAAGGATGAACTGAAACGTAGTAGGTAGTGGATTGGTATTTCTGTGTGTGACTGAATTGGTATCTTCCTCAACAGTTGATGTCTATTGTCTCATATTGCTTGTGTACTTGTTTACATGGTCTGACTTATTCTCTTGTTGATTTTCTTGCAGAATGTCAAAACATTTAAGGATGTCAAAGGATGTGATGATGCAAAACAAGAGCTTGAGGAAGTGGTGGAGTACCTAAAAAATCCAGCAAAGTTTACTCGCCTCGGGGGAAAATTGCCAAAGGTTTTTTCAACAAATTTGTTGAATGAAACATAAACTTTGTTTAGGGCATTGCCTTTCAATTAGAGTATTCTTTATTTAGAGTCCTTTGTGGCATCGGGTAAATGAAGCATAAGGTGAATGAATCTATATTGCCAAATATGAAGATTTATAGAAGTTCTTAGTAGGCTGGGGATGGGCTAAGCTTTTGCCAATTCTAGATTAAGAAATTGTTTTAGATTCTTCTAAGAATCAGTCATAACTTGTGGCGAATTGTCTGAATAATTTGTGCAAATTGATTGGCACTTACTAGCTCACGAAATTGCTTGAGCATGTATTTCTCTTTTGTTCTTTTACAGCAATTCTTAACTTGATTGTCGCCACCCTGTTTTGTTTATGGTGTAGTTGTTTAGAAAGTTAATCAACATAGAAGCATGATAATTTACCAGCCACTGTGTATATATCTGTAACTTCGATACTGCTCCTATCCAGGGAATTCTCTTGACAGGGGCACCTGGCACAGGAAAAACTTTACTTGCCAAGGTAATGCCTTTTCTCTATCTATGCCTGCAGTTCTAGTAAAATTTCCAAGATCAAAGTTTGTTTGATTAATCAGAAATAGTATACCTTAAAGTTTAAATGTTACCGAAAACTCTATGTTTTGAGCTTCTGCACATTTTAAGAACATAAAGAAGGTTTTATCCTCCATTCCATGTAATATGTAGTATTTAACAGATTGCATTTGTGGGAGATTGCTACTTTTACTTGTAAGTGCAAGTTCATTGATGTACTATTTCCATGCTGAAGTTCAACAAATTTCTTTCCAGTCTTTCTTGTATTCATATCCTGTTGATATATTGTTCAAGCTCTCAACTTTTCGTTTCCTCAAGAAGTTTGGTTATGTTTTCTGTTGACATGTATTGTCAATACTATATACACTGATCTCTGGTTTTTGTAATGCTAGTAATATTTTGTTTTTATTGTGGAACACTCAGGCTATTGCTGGAGAAGCAGGAGTCCCTTTTTTCTATAGAGCAGGATCTGAATTTGAGGAAATGTAAGATAATTTTGGTTTTACTTCCGTTTTATGATGTATGATACATGATAGATATCAGTACTTGCTCAAGGAAAAATCTAGCTTAGTTAATTTCCTAATATGTGATCCTCTTTTTTCGTGGTACAGTTGGAGATACAATATGTTTTTTGCCTAAATTTACTTTCTGTTATTTCCACATTGAGACTGTCATGATTCTGGTTGAACTCTAGTTTATGGGGATATAGTTTGTAAGGAAATGTATCCCTGTATTTATCATTACTCGGAGTGAAGTGATAGATAGAGAATGTTAGTTGCGCAACATTTTTTGTGGCAGGTTTGTTGGAGTTGGTGCTCGGCGTGTAAGATCTTTGTTTCAAGCAGCCAAGAAAAAGGTTTGCTATCCCTGGTGCATATATGTTTTATTTTTAATTTGTAGTGTAGAAAGGAAACAGAACCATAGCTGAAAACAAAGGGACGGAACTATTCTAATCATAACAATTGCCTTTAATTTCCTTTTCTAGACATAAACAGTAATTCTCTTGTTGTAGCTTCATGGAGTACCTAGATATCTGTGGTCACTTTCTAAAATCAAAGGAGAATTTTGTTGAAGTTTTCTATCATTATCAGATTATAAATATGCAGATTATGTGGTGTGAGAACACCAGCAAAAACTCCTTCAGCTGTTTATTTGTATTTTGGTGTTTGTTTTATTCTAAGAAGCACGGACACGGCAAAATGGAGCCGTACCTGCGTGTCGGACACGTGTCTGACACGGACACCCACGAAGAGTACATATATATGCTCCATGTTTTTTGAAAGAGACTTATAAAATACCAAATATGTATGAACTATTAAGATATTGGAAGTCTTGAAACACATCAATCAATATATATCATATTATGAATTCTGAATTTTTTCTTAATTTTAAATTTTATAATATATATGCCGTGTTTGTGTCCTTGTCCATCAAATTTTAGAAGTTGGTGTGCCCCCATGTCTGTGTCCGTATTGTGTTGCGTGTCCGTGTCCGTGTCCGTGCTTCTTAGGTTTTATTCATAAGAATTCACACACCCAAAAAAAAAATGGAAATCAAACTTAAGAAGCTATTATGGTCTACTGAATGAGAGAAAATACGACAACCACATAAAGTTCTATATAAGTGTACTGTGACTCCTTGATCCATGATATTTCTACGCTTATTCCATTTAAAGATGCAATTTTGATTGAACATTGTACTTTGCTAATACACTTAGCATGTTGGTTAACTATTATAGGCTCCATGCATTATCTTTATCGATGAAATTGATGCTGTTGGGTCAACAAGGAAACAATGGGAAGGCCATACGAAGAAAACATTGCATCAGCTGCTTGTTGAAATGGATGGTTTTGAACAGAATGAGGTATCATTATCCATATAGTTTTGTTTCAAATAGTTTTGTGCTGCATTTCTTAATTTTACAAAACTATTTGCAGGGAATAATATTGATGGCTGCAACAAATTTGCCGGACATCCTTGATCCAGCTTTGACTAGGCCTGGTAGATTCGACAGGCATGTAAGTTGTTTGCTTCCTTTTTCAGGAAATGATTAATCATCTGTTTAGTAGACTTGTCTTCTTATGGTTCTGTTAGGGTATTCTGTCACATACTTATCTGAGCCTCCATCATGAGCAATCGGGAAATCAAAATTTCTGCTCTTCTGCTGTATCTTTTGGGTCATCAAATTTATTTTCTTGGGGAATAACTTGCAAAATCACACTGCAGATTGTTGTTCCAAATCCTGATGTACGGGGCCGAGAAGAGATTTTACAGCTTTATTTGCAA
This sequence comes from Erythroxylum havanense, assembly GCA_024752395.1. Classification (NCBI taxonomy): domain Eukaryota; kingdom Viridiplantae; phylum Streptophyta; class Magnoliopsida; order Malpighiales; family Erythroxylaceae; genus Erythroxylum; species Erythroxylum havanense. Next base: position 31,821,895 of record JANTNU010000007.1, on the reverse strand, counting down.
GATAAACCATTGGATGATGATGTTGATGTAAGATCAATTGCCCGTGGCACCCCCGGTTTCAATGGAGCAGGTTGATCTTAGTGAACTGTACTATTCCATTGTTGAAATTGATTGGGTAGATCATTCTGTGCCCCCTAAAGAAGCCAATATTATCAGAACATGTTCTTTTTTCCAAACAGATCTTGCAAACCTGGTAAACATTGCTGCCATTAAAGCTGCTGTTGAAGGTGCAGAGAAGTTAACTGCAGCACAGTTAGAGTTTGCAAAAGATAGGATACTTATGGGCACTGAGCGGAAAACAATGTTCCTAACTGAAGAGTCAAAGAAGGTACATGTACTCTCTATTGTGATCTAGCTATTAGGTTTGGATAAATGCCGTATTGGCCGTTGTTTCACATCTTTTAGAGCATAATCTGACCCTGGGTTAGAATGCTGACTGAAAAAGAGGATACCATTTGCAATTTTCTTTCGCTGGTATTAACCAGTTTGGCTTTCTCAGAATGATATATCTACAACTTGAAACCTCTTTTCAGTTGACAGCATATCATGAGAGTGGCCATGCTATTGTAGCTTTTAATACTGAGGGTGCACATCCAATTCACAAAGCCACTATTATGCCTCGCGGATCGGCTTTGGGAATGGTCACCCAGCTTCCTTCAAGTGACGAGACATCAGTTAGCAAGAAGCAGTTACTAGCACGTCTTGATGTTTGTATGGGGGGTAGAGTAGCTGAAGAACTCATTTTTGGTCAGGACCATATAACCACTGGAGCAAGTAGTGATCTTCATACGGCCACAGAGCTTGCCCAATATATGGTTAGTTATATTCATACTATTTGGATCCTTCCTGATAACAGTAAACTATACATCCGATTCTTTCCATAGTTGACGGCCATCGTTATGGAATGAAATGGTAATCAAACATTCAATTTGCACACTGCTTTTCTTGTCTTTGAAGGTGTCAAATTGTGGGATGAGTGATGCAATTGGTCCTGTTCATATTAAAGAGCGACCCAGTTCAGAAATGCAATCACGAATTGACGCTGAAGTATGTCTTTCGAATTACTGTTGCTTACAGAGTAAACATGATATTTCCTCTTGAAATCTGAAACCTGTTTGTTGGATTCTGTAGGTGGTGAAAATCCTTAGAGAAGCATATGATCGTGTAAAATTGGTCTTAAAGAAGGTTGTTATTTTGCGTTCTTTTTCTTCTTTTCAGTGCATCAGTATTAGTTTGCTTTATGAAAATCAGAAATTCACGTTTTTATCTGAACAAAATAAGTTCTTCTGGTGCCAATCTTATCGAATTCTTTATACTTTGAAGTCCCTGAAATCATTCTTTTTCCTCTCCATTTTTCTTTTTTCCTTTTCCTTTGCAGCACGAGAAGGCATTGCACGCTTTGGCAAATGCACTTTTAGAATACGAAACACTCAACGCAGAAGAAATCAAGCGTATTCTACTTCCCTATCGGGAAGGGCGGTTGCCTGAGCAACAAGAACAACAGGAGGAAGGAGACTTTGTGTTGGCTTGATACCACCCAGATTCTGGACAACAATTATTCCGCGGAGCTGCTGTACAGTATATTAGAAGCAGAGTACAGGTGATATTTACTTATCTGGTCTTTTTCTAGTTTCGTCTCCATGTTCAACTAAATGCGTAATAGAAATCCCATCTCAAAGCATAACCCTGAACCAATTGTACCCAGACCCAGCTCAAACAACCATAGTGATGATAGAAGCCTTTGTACTATTCTTTACATGTATAATTGAATCAGCTGATCCCTGTTTAGGGCGAAATTTTGAGATACCAATATTTTTATATTTATATAATTGCAAGGATTTTTAAGTTGCCGCTGACCCTTGACTTCCGAGATATAGATACTCAGTTTCTTGTCATTTCTTATTTAGTGTACATGAGAAAAGGGATTTACTTTCACACCCATGCATGGGAGGTAGGTAGCGTCACATTTTCGGCTGGTCTTGAAATTTCTGGAGGTCCACTAGGATTAATAATGGATTCGGCTGTGCTTCTTAAATGAGCCCAAACCTTTTTCCAAGTCCATTTAGTTTTGAGGCTTTAAGATTTTTAGAAATTTAAATCGCATCTTTTGAGCCCAAAATTCAAATTTTTTAAAAAAATTAAACTCAACTCAAAACTTATTATGAAATATATCTTATAATGGATAAACTAATCTCATTTAGTGACTGCCTGGCTTGAAATCAGTACAACTCATTTGAGTCTGACCGAAACCCAGTCTTCAAAATTTTCACATAAATTAGCATTATATTATTTTTAATTTTTAAATTTTAAAAAAGATAAATTTAATTTCAATCCAACCCACTACTAACCCTAATCCCAATAAATAAAATTTGGAGCTGAACAAAAGTTTGAACTTCCTAATTATCATTGAAAAGTCATACTACCATCTTAGTCATATAATGTGGGAACTATTTGAGTGAGGTATTAATTGTTTCAAGCCTAATAGGAATAATTTATTAACTACAGCAATAGTAGAAGCGTAATTACAAATAGCAGTAAACTGTTAAATAGAGTCGTCTCGGCCATACCTCAAACAACGGCAGCTCCAAAGTCTTATGTCACCAAACCAAACACACTACACTAAGCTACAAGACATGAAACAAAAACTAGAGACAGCTCTCCCATCACACTATACTATATACATTACCATGTACGTGTATCACCACAAACAAAATCCCCCCAAAACACCAAAAGAGTAAGAGAATCCGGTTCCTTTCTTCTTCTTTCATATTTCAGTAATGCACATGAGCTCCTTACGAGGGTATGGTTCTTTAGCTACTATGATAATGGAAGTATATATGATGCAAAAGGAGTAGAGGAACATAACAATGGAAAAGAAAGTTGCGTGTATGTCGAAAGGAGTAGGATTGCCAGTCCGTCTCTAGATTCTTCATCGTGTGGAAGACCTAGAAGCCTCATCCTTAGCAAACTATGGTATTCCGTCACGCAGCAGGCCTGCTTTTCTTCTCACCTTTCTAAAGATGATCAATTGGCTCGGTCCTATCCTGTACTGCATGCCGTTCCGAAACATCAGCTAGTGATTTTAGATTGCACTTGATGAGAGCTTCAACAAAGTAGCATGTCTCATCCTTGGTATTCCCATCAGGTACATCAACCACAAATGACTCAATCGCCAGAGTTCCTGGCCTTCCATCAATGACCTCTGGGTGGAGAGAAATGATTGAGGAATAGTTCTGGAGCAAGAAAACGCAGATTGGACTTAATTTTTAGTCACTTGAAAAAGTGAAGAACTAAACACAGTAAAGAGAGAGGAAATTCAAGGCTCAAACTCTCATCAACAAACTCTAGATTGAAGCTGCACTTATCTCCAATTAGATAAAAGTTCACGATACGTAAAAATATGATAATATGTCCGAAAGTAGATTTATTCTAGCAAGTAAAGCCAGATCAAGGCATAGATATGGATTTTCCAAAGTAGAAATGACGTTTTAATGGTTGAAGCTTGGATCCTTGAAATGGAATGTGCATAATCATCTTTGCCAAAATCCAAAGAAAAGTTGATCAACTGTCCTAGTAACTCACTCTATATGCAATCTTCTAACATGAAAAATAAACAACTAAACATGACAAGGTGAATCTTCAAACAAGACTTCATAGTTTCATGAAACTAAGAAACTGTTCCTGCTCAAAACATAACGGGAAGAGAAGTCACAAGGAGAAGAAAATTTCATAGTTATAACTTAGGAGAAGAAAATTTCATACTTTGAGTCTGTGATCACCACCAACAATCCTGATGCTGAGAATATGCTCATCATCATTGAGAAGTTCCAATCTTTCCGTACTTGTAGTGGCAGGAAGGCCAGACTTAACATCAACCTTTCTGAGACAACCGATCTCAAGATTTCCCTGCGCAACACATCTGCTGACAAAAGGTTTGTACTTTTGCGGTTGATCAAATCTCCTAACCAAAGACCAAACCTACCAAAAATATGAAAAACAAGCTTAAGAAATGACTAATATGGTGTTTACACCTCCAAAAATCCAACCATGGCATATAAACTAAAGCTACGCCAAAATTGTCTCAATCTAACCTTTAAAAAGATGCAAGAGGAAATAAATCAGAAAGATTAATTGATTTGGACTTCGTACATACAACGAAAGGGTAAAGAAAGATAGGTAATTTGCTTGTGTTGAACTTCAAAACTTTAGATTCAACTATAGCGTTACAACCAAAACATCGGCCAAGAGGAACTTCAATTTTCAGTGCACGAACAGATAAAAAATTTCAACAGTAACAACTGTTCTGCATTGCCTTGGATCTTTAAAATGGAAATTTTCACAGTGAAGTGAAAGTCAATTTAACAACAGGAAAAAAAAAAAAACCTAGAATACTGGCCTTGACTTCTTTCTCAGTTCGATCAACATCAGATAGACGAAATGAAAATAAAAATTGTTAAAAACTTCAATAATCGAAAAAAAACAAACTAAGACGTCAATTGAATACACCATCGTAGTCAAAAAGAAAAAAGAAAAATTACTTGGACAAAGAAATCGAGAACACAAACCACTCAAACAATAACGAGAAAAAGAAAGAAGACCGCAGAATAGGGTCCATACCATTAAAAAAAATTTCGAAAATCAATGAAAACAAGATTAAAGGAAGCAAACACCAAAAAACAAAATCGGAACAAGAAACATACTAGATGAAGAGGAGCTTTAATATGCTTAATGAGAGCGGAGCTACACTGATGATCTGCAGGATCGTGGTTGTGATGTCTTTTGATGTACTCGGCCGCTACGTCACCATTCATTTTCGCTAACAAACCATGAATCGACGAATCAACAAACTCCGATCCGATCCGATCCGATCAGTTTGAAACAGTAATCAACAGATAAAAGGAAGAAAAAGGAGGAATTAGGTCTCGGAAAAGCGTCAACTACGACTAGTAATCGCCATTAACAAAACCTCAAACTCCTCTCTCCGATCTCCATCACCGTCTCATCTCATTCATTCACTGTATTTAACCACATCCTCGTTTCCTACCCTATCCTCTACGACTCTTCTTCGCCTTCTTTATATATATATAATATATATTATCATAATAGTAAAAACACCAAAACTACAAGAAGCCAAATCAGATTCCTTTAATAATGCCCTTCCATTTACACTTAACTACCAAAATGCCACGGACGGCTTAATCTACTCCGCCATTTTTAAATACTGTTAGAATTTAATAATTTTAATATTAGTTAATTTTAAAAAAATAACATTAATTTATATTTATAATAAATAATATAATAATAAATTATTATTACACAAAAGTTTTAATATAATTAAGTTATGTTTATATTGGATCATACTTTCTTAGTTGTGTTTTTCTATTATTTTAATATTTAAGCTTTTATTAAAAATTAATAAATAGAATTACGCACTCCATATTTATTTATTTATTTTAGAGCTTTGACATTAAAAAGGTAAATCAAAAATCAAAGTACAAATACACTGTTCAAATAAACTTATTGTTTTTTATTTAACTTAAATAAAAATTTAGGATTAATTAATTATTTTAATTATAATTTAATACTTTTAAATTAAAAAAGTAACAATTTAATTTTAAATTTTTTAAGTGTATGTAATTTTTAACAATAAAATATAATATAAACCATTGAAGTAATTTGGTAAACTCTTATATTTATAATGAAAAGTAACTCAATAAAAATTTCAATCAACGTAAGATTTAAAAAAGTCTAACAATATACAGCCTTATTTTTAATTAACAGAAAGGTTATTTTTAAAAATAAGTAAAATTTATATTAACCAAATTAAAAATTGATAATCTTATAAAAGAAATTAAATAAGTGATATTTTATATATTTAATTTTCTCATACCTAAAAATATAATTAAAATAATAATTTATTGTAATAAATAGTTTGTAAAATTGAAGAAGTCTTTGCTTGGACCTATCGAAGCCTCACAATAAATAAAGTGGGGTTGGGTCAAGTTTTGTCGGCAGCAATGGTTAGATTACGCGGAAACAGCATACCTAAGCTTAGTTGACTAAGTAAGAACTTGGCTTGGAAAGGGATGAAAATTGACCTATCATAACCATAACCATAACCATCACCCCATTTAACTCGGTCCAAACTCCATCAAAATTCGAATTAAGTTTAACTAATTATATTTTAAATTAAATAATAACATAATTTTAAAAACAATTTAACTTTAAATTCGTTCAAGCTTAAGAAGTCCGAACCTAAACTCAACCTGAAATTTAAAATTCAAAAAATAAAAGTCCAGACTAGTTAACTTAAACCAATCCAATAAAGTATATGTTAATAATTAATTTTTGATTATCCATTAAACATATTATTATATCATCGTCATCATTATCACACCAAATTTGAAGTCTCGCATTGAAACAAAATTTGAAAAAGTATGATAATACGTAATCTTATCCTTACATAACTAGATAAGTTATTTCTCGTAGATCCACATATAGATGTGACATAAAAAAATGATGCAAATTCTCATAATAAATAAGTAAAAGAAAGTAAGAATAATATATCACAAATAATAATAATAATATGAAAAAATACTTCATACAAATAATAAAGATATAAATATAAAATACTAATAATAAAATAATAATAATGATGACGATGATAATAATAAAATTAAAATTAATAAGAAATTCAATAAAAAATATAATAATAATAATAATAATAAATACTGATAATAATAAACTCAAAGCATACATCACTGGTGAAGTATGCAAAGTGACAGCAAAATTTCTAAAGTATCTTGTATAAAACAAGCTATAATTAAAGAAAATAAAAACTTGTCTTATAAAGAAGGACGCACTAAACAAAATGCATAAGGTAGTAACGGGAAGCAGAAAAGACTTATGTGAGAAGAGTATAACAAATAAACGAGTTCCAATCCGTATTAAACACGCAGGTAGAAGGAATGTACTAGGCGACACAGTGTTAGAGGTATTTCCTAAGTGTAGATTTAGTGCCTGTTTGGATGAGCTTATATCAGTAGAGCTTTTGTTAGTGAAGCTTTTATCAGTAGAGCTTTTCTAATAAATCAATTGATTGTTTGGCTGTCATTTTAAAAAGAGTTTTTCTAAAAAAGTTTATACAATAGACTGTTTGGCAACATAAAAAATAAAAAAGTACTTTTAATTTTAACTATATTTTATTTTGTAATAAAAATTATTTATGCATGTAAATATTATTTAAAATATA
>JANTNU010000007.1:31775418-31796604 GCA_024752395.1 Erythroxylum havanense | reverse complement strand
AGAGAGAGAGAGAGAGAGAGAGAGGGGGGGGGGACGACGGAGTAAAAACTAACAAAGAGATTTGAAGTAAAGATTCATTAAATTATTCAAAACTATTTTCGTCCTTTAGTTGATATTAGCTTCTTTGTTTGATTTAATGTTTAATATTTTCTTGATTTTATTATGTTGATTTTTTTTTGTTTCTGGGTTTATGTCAAGATTGAATTTTTATGTTTAATGATTTTATGGTTTCAGACATTTTGTATTTTTATATTTTCGTGTTTTATATAATTCAAAATCGAATTCTTTGATGATTTATTGCTCTCTTATCGTTTAGATATTGATGCTTTTCTAAAAATAAAGAGATAATATGTTTCGTTATATTTTAGTTTTAAAATATTTTTTAAAAATCGAATTATATTTTATTTTTATTTAGTTATGTATTTATTGTGATTTTATTTATTTAATGATTTAGCGTGTCAGTTTTACTTATTTACTCTTTAACCTGTTTCATTTTTTTACTGTCACGTCTGTATGCGAGTCTATCAGAAACAACCTTTTTACTATATAGGAGTAAGGCTGTATATTATCAGATCTCTCCAGACTCTACTTTATTGCGAGATTTTGAAATGAATGTGATGAAAAAGAAAAAGAGAGAATCATTTTCTCTCACCAACCCTACTTAGATTCCATTAACTACCAACTAAAAGAACATAAGTCGTTGGATCCTACAATCATCACCCTACACGTGGCAATTCAACAACCTTTTCTAGATAGTTGAATGGTCGGGATCACAAAACTATGATCTACTTTTGTCCTTCATAGGACACGTGTGGGATTGAGCTCCGGACATTTAAAAAAAATCTTTAAGACTTTACTTAATTTTTAACAATTTAAATTTTTAAAAAATTAATCAGTAAAATTTATGAAAATCATATAATTTAAAAAATAATTTTTAAAAATTTACGAAAATCATATATATATGTATTTTACTTTTTAGATATGATATTCTAAAAACATGTTATTCAACTGGCTCACATAAGAACCAGATTAAGATTTTTAATGAAAGACAAGATTCTGAATTTGACCCTTTTCGAAATAAACAAATAGAAAACCAGAATAAGAAGAAATGGTGGATTCGTTGGAATGAAGAAAGTATTCTGAGAAGGTTTTGATAAAGGAAACTGATGGTACAGAACTTGAATGGCTCAGAATTGCCAGTCCAATCGAAAATGTGGCAGATAATGTAATTGTTTATGTTTCTTTTACAATTTCAGAACTTTTTCGAATTGTCTCAGATTATACAACAACAAAAAAGAAGCTATGGATCAAATGTTGATCCAATTATGTAGCAAAGCAGCATCTATCAGCTTTACAGAAAACAAAGAAAAAAGGTTACCTATATATATCTTCCGCTGTTTCCACTAGCTAACTCAACTTGTTTTGCATCATCTACAACATTTTTGATCCAGATTCCACAACTACTGCACTATTTCCAACATTTTGATCTACCTTATCTTTTGGAATATCCTGTCCCATTTGTATATCAGCTTTCGTTCTCGTCTCCATCTGTGCTTCATTGGCTTCCGCTACCTGAAGAAGGTCTACTGGTGTAGCTGCTGGATCTAACTCCCGACAGCCCTTGGGAGCATTATCAGCTTCTTCACCGGTTAGCAAGTGATCAGGGACCTGATGAGAGAATCGAAACATCTCTTGTTTTGGTATCCTCCATGGTGCACTCGGGTCTATATTGTTATGAAAAACTGTCTTGAAACCGGCAGCCTTGATAAGAGGAATTACAGATATGCCTTGTTCATCATCATAGTCGTCAACCACCTCTACCATGTCATACTTGTGCACCACTTCCACAGGAGTATTCTCATTCCAGTCAGGAGACCAATTTCTGTAGACAGCCCAAATGTCTCCCTTTTTTGGAAGAATGCGGATGACCCCTCGTCGGCATTTTGTCCATTTAACCTTGTGTGAGAAAGAATTCAATGTTTTGCTGATCTCATGCTTGCCAGTCCTGAAATCCCCACAAGTTTTATGGAAGCCAGAGTCTACCCAATTTAAAGCACCAAATTCAGCAGTATTTCTAGAGTTCAGCCAACTTATCTTCATCTTAAATGGGGTCAAAGAGATAATCTCATGAATTCGAGCATAGTAACGAGGCATGCCGTCGGTGTCGTCATAGACAGCCCAGACATCATCTCCTCCAAAAGAATTTTCAGTGCGGTCCAGATCAAAATTGTGGAAGTCAGGATCTGGAACATTGATTGACAAAAGTGCGGTAGACTTTTTATTAGAATCATTGGGGAGAGATTTCCTTCTCTTGTTTCTCTTGTACATAACATCAGAGCCATCATACTTCTTGCAACCATCGATACTACATGCTTGCTCCTCATTTTCTCTTTGTTTCACTGGATTTGAGCTCCATTCTTCAAGTTTCTTACGAATACTTGACAATGCCTTTGCTGTCAACATTTTCCTAACCTCAACAGCAGTTAAATCTCTCTCCGAACTGAGCATATTGTTGATACCAGAAAAATTGTAAAACCTCCGTGTTCCACAAGATCCCTTTCTTGGTTCAGAAAGATTTCCCAAGCCTGCTCCTTCATGGTCATTTTTACAAGCCTCATTAGATCTTCTCTTCTTGTATAGTTGGTCAATGTTAACAGAATTACCAGTCTTCTTAGAAGCACAATTTCTATTCCATGAAGACATTACTTCTACTTTTTCGTGTTCTCTCTTCACCCGATGATGAGAGTGCCCACACAGACCTGAGGCTTGAGAAATAGTGGATACTGATGGGAAGGTACTTCCAGCAGTTCCTGTTTTAGAATAATGATTACCCTGCAGATCGGGGTCACTTATCAAATTACGAACTGTAAACATGTCACATGCTGAACCTTGAGCAATCCCACCATTACCAGCAGTATGATATAAGGAATTCTCATTCTTTTGGCGAAAAGAATCATTAGACGAGTTCATAACGTTTGGAGGAGGGGTTTTCTCCTGAGCAAAGAAAGCCTCATGACAATTGGGGCAAAGCAGGTTGTGATTGAGATAAATCCTCAGATACTCGTATTGCGTCTTACAGTGATTGCAGATGGTCCAGAAAGTATCAGTTTTTCTGTTGGGAGGAAAAATTGTTGCAGGTGCTCTTGGAGTAGTCTTCTTGTGAGTTCTTGCATTCAAGTTTACAGAGTTGTTACCACTGTGAAAGCCATTTGCACCGGGTGCTGCTGATTGAACCTTGCTCTGGGTGGAAGCTCCCTGCTGAGATACCAGCATGCTTAACTTTTGGTTGTATTCTAATCTTCTTGCCTTGTCAGATAACAAATTCCAGGCTTCTGAAATCAAATTAAATGCACTGTCTGCACCATGAGAATTTTTTCTGTCAGGGTGAAGAATAAGAGCTAACTTTCGGTATTGTTTCTTGATTGTCCCCAAATCAGCCCAAGGGTTTACCCCAAGCACTTTATACCAATCCACTTCACCATTACTTATTCTAGTCTCGGCAGAGATAAGCACATCAAATGTCGTTAACATTTTTGTTAGACCATCCAGCTCCGGATACAAGTTTTGAGCCTTCAAAGCAAATTTCTTTGCCGCATTATAATCCTTTTCTGTGAATTTTCTCTCAGCAATCTCCTTTGCCCTGACTGCTTCATCCTTATTGTACCCCATAATCCCCTGATAGTTAGGGAAATATAGCTAGATGAATTTCTAAAAAAATGATGTCATAAATAGTCACATTCCACAACCTCACATTCATTCATAGTCCAAGGCAAAGAGATTGCTGCTCCATGGCTGTATGAAAGCTGCTCCAAGAAAACAAATATTAATGTTAGTGAAAGGGGATATGCGTAAAATAATCATAACAATAGTCTTGATTCAGTTAGAATAATCTTGCAACTAGGAAAGTATATATAAATGGCAAAGCAAACCAACAGTGCATATACCCTTAATCTGATACACTTCTAACGAATAATTATCAAATAAAAGTCCCCCAATTTCCATGTTACTATGATTATTTGACAATTTATATTGAAAAATAGTAAGAATCAATCTTCCTTTTCAGATAAAACATTAGCTGACAGTAAAGCAATGCCACTGTAAAGATAACAGCAGAAAGATACCTGGATGGAACATAAAAGATGGAAAAATAAAATCTCAACTTGTCATTCGTTTTCATGAAATACTACTACTCATAAGATTAGAGAAATACGAATTATGCCAGCATGATCATACTCATGAAAATTGAGTGCTTTGAGTGCAAGAAAAAGAATACATTACAAGTTTGATTCATTGCATGCTGTAAGGAGAATAAAGCAGGATAAAGTGATCGTTCAAACAGCCTTCATCTGCTGCATATATACTCTATGGAGGGAATGGATCGTAAGACAACATACAGAAGCTCTCATGGAACTACATGTTTGGGTGGACAGAAATTTATGCTGGATCAGAGAAATCGTGATGGCACATAAAGCTTATAAGGGAGCAAGCAGGAATTTAAGGGACAATTGTAGACTGTTGTAATTATTTTTCTGTTCATAGTTAAGGAGTTACATTAGCTCTTTGTAAGCTCACTATATGTAATTATTTTCCTGTTCGTACTTAAGGAGTTACATTAGCTCTTTGTAAGCTCACTATCTTTGTAGTACTGTAACAGCCTGACTTTAGTCAATAATATTCTTTCTTTTTTTAAAAAAAAGTTTTATTCATCGCACTAACTTCTTGGGATCCACAAGGGCAAATCATCAGAAAAGGTTTCTGCATTTCTTTCCCTTTACTTTTCCATAAAGCTGGTGCTTTGTTTCTCTTTGCTGATTGACATACTTTAGCAAGTCTATGGCCTGAACAGATTGACCTCAGTCTATGAGATCGAACGACAGGTTAATTGTTCCTTGAGCTACAAAGACAAAAGTGTCAAGCTGTGACCTTAATCTATATTACACCTATCACATTCCATAGAATTATCAATGATTTTCGGACTATAGTTTAACAACACACGTACAAAAGAAGATCTGCCACCAATCAAAAGCTTCAGCAAAAGAAAGGTAAATTAATGCCAATATTCTATATCATAAACTACCATATATCATCAGTATCAAATTGAATTGTCTGTTTTCCGAGTGAGTGGACAGAGAGGGTAGAGACTAGTAAAGATTTTGTAGTAAAATGATTATGATAAGGAAAATGGAGGAGGAACTCCACCATCCTGAGATGAATACTGATCAGCAGGTGTCAAATCTGTAAATGTCATAAACACAAATGGTTATTGAGTACTAACCAATATTGCATTCGCCTATACAAAAAGTAACTACAAGCTTGACACAATCACGTAAAATATTAATTAGTCTGGTTCACGTGGATCAGCTAATCTATCAGTTTTTGACATATTTTCTGGGGTTGAAAGGAAAGGGGGATTTTGTCTTAGATCCATTCCAAGCATAAGAAGTTGGAGAAAACAGCTCCACAGGCTCAACACATAAATTTTGATATCTAAATTTCTAAATTCGGTAGTTTCATTTCTAAATGTACAACATAGAATCATTATTGCCACTTTATAGCATGTCAAACAGTGAATCTTACACTTGCCATCTACCAATCCTGACTGCAGTTACTGATTGGGTGCTTATACAAGATTTCCAAAATAGCTTTTCTACTTTCCACTCATAACTAAACAAGAAATTTTCTGCTTGATTACAATCACCTGATCAAGCAGAATACAACTCTGATCAGTTCCAGAAATGGTTCCACCTATAGTTGCAATATTAGAAACACACATCTAGAGTCCATCGTTTCCATGACATGAAACAAATTTGGTAAGTAGAAAGTTTTCAAAATGTGCTTCACTGCATCCGCATGTGTGCAGTCCCTACATGCCACACATGCAGATGTTCCTTACAGCAAAGAAGTTACTTAATCTTTAGCCTTGTTGAACAAGCATATTAATATCCTCCAAAGACATGGCAATTGAAGACCCCATGTTCCCGTTTCCCAACTTAATGTTATTATACACATACAAATTTTCTTCTGCACTTTTAAAATAAAATGTTAACAGTTAGAGACAGGTGTCACGTTTCAAACTAAATTAAGTTTTGCATATCCCATAAATGCACATGTAAATGGTAAAATGTTATTCCTACATTCTGTAAATATGGACATCACCATCTTGCTAACTAGGTTGATTACAAAGGTAATGCTGCAATCATCATGAGTTTCCAAAATTTCCTGCTCATTTTCCAATTGATGCATCCACTAAACATTTCTTTTTTTTTTCCTGCACTGGTTGACTTTTTATACAAAGACTATTATTTCGTCTATCTAATAGGAAAACATATTCGAATGCCTTCTAGTCAGTTGGTGATATAATATGCAAGTGTTAATGTTAAAAGAATTTCAACAAGAAATGACATCAAAAGAGAATAAACAATCACCTAACCAGTCTCTCCCTTCTACATCAGACAATCCAAGCATCAATCAAGATCAAAGATGGTAAGAAACAAATAGTCTAAACATAATGTTACTATTGTTTTCTTTCAGCGCCCTTGCACAGCACCCGATATATAGTGCCAAAATCAACACTTAACTAATCCGAAACCTTATCATTAATATGATAAACCTGTGCTAGATGCGGTTTCAATAATCTCAGAGATGAAAGTATTGAGGTATTTTAGCAAATCTGTTGTCACAAAATACCACAAGAACATTAAGTTGAAGAGGAAAAAAACACTCACAATCGCCTAATATATCAGTCAAAACACTATAAAGTGGATAAAACCATCCTAAACCAATTTCCCATTCATTAGAGATGATTTGAACTTCTCCAACTTCCATTCCTATTCGAGATGTATTCATAAAACACCACGGAATTACACAAAATTATTTTAAAATGCTAACCCTTTAGCTAAGAATAGTGGAATACATTTTAACGGAGTTTAATGAAACCCCAGAGTTTCAGATAAAACAAACCAATTGATTCAACGCTCAACAAACAAGGCCACAGTGCAACACCCACGAATAAGGCAGAAATCAAGCCCCGTCTCGTAATCAGCATTTTGTATGAAAATCATCAAAGGATCATATCTAACATGCATTGAAGTTGACAAGATAGAATCTTTGGTAAACCCTAGTTGTTGCCTACCAAAATTCAGACAAAACAAAGCAATATCTAGCAAAAACAAAGCAATTGATGGATCTACAGTGGAAAGGATATGCTTCAAGTAACCCAAATATTTAAACTTTATATCAATTTACTTCATAAAGAAATCCGATAGCTACAATCTTGAAAAGATAGCACTGAAATGAACAGTTGGAGGAAACAAAAGAGAAGAGAAATGTAATTTCCATGGAAAGTATGAAAGTAACAGAAATGAAAAGGGTAGCAAATTACAATTACCCAGTAAAAAGAAAGTCTTCTCAGATGAAGAAAATTGAATCTGAGAGACCAGTGTGAATCAGCATGCAACAGTTACTAATTTGTCCAAACCCCCATGAGACCCTGAGTAGAATTCTCAAATACGCTCAATTTAATCAAAAATGATAATGTAATAACTAAAAAAATATGGAGAAAAAAAGGCAAGATTAGAGATTTGTCATTTGAGGGTTTGGTAAAGAACTGTTCTTTTCCATTAATCCCTAATTCAGCTTTTTGTAAGATGATAAAATACACAAGGTCAGACCTTTCTCAAAACTCTTGTATTGTATGACTCAACTAGGGTTAATAATTAACTCTAGTAATTGGGTTAGAAGGTGATTTACTTTATAATTACGACCAATGCCTTTTTTTTAAAGTATAGATAACTTAATTTTGTAATATAAGTGAAGATTAAAAAATAATAATTTTTATTATTAATCTTGTGCCGTAAAGCATCACATAAATTATATTCATTCACATTCATGATTATGTAATTTTTTAATTAATAAATTATATTTTAAATAAAAATTAATTAATCACAAATTCATTACAATTAAAAATGTATGCAACAAATTGAAATTTTATATATTTAATTAATTTTATTTGAAATTAATATTGTAAAAATAAGTAAAATCTTAATTTTAAAACATATTTTAACTCTATTTCAAAAAAAAGGTTTCATTTTTCCCACTTAACAATGAAAAAAATAAGATTATAAATTTAAATTTAGAGTCTTCTTGTGGAATTTAAAATTATAACATTTGTTTTCTTACATTTATTAATTTATAATAATAATCATTTGGTGATATTGGTTCATGCGAACTCAAAACACAGGCATAGCTTTTGGTAGCTGGGCACTTGCTTGTTATTATCATCATTACTTCTTGTATATAATAACATGAGAGTATAGTTAGTTGGGTAGTTTAAGCATGTGCATTAATGATTCAGAACATGTTCTTGTTCCACCCTTTTGTCTCCTATGCATGAAAAGTGGTATAACAAATGGAGATGTATTTCTGTATCTTCCGATCCGATTTGATCCGAAATTAATGAATAAAGTTTGAATTAATTTTGATTCAAACTTAGAGTTTAAAAGGGTAAGTTCGAAAATTTCAAACCGATTCAAACAAAACTCAAAAAAAGATTTATAAAAGAATTTGAAGTAACTGATAACTTTGCAATAAGTCTATGGGCTCACACGAGAAAAAAAAAAGTTAGACTACACACAAGTCCAAGTGAGGTTCTATTTTAAAACCAATTAGCAATAGGTGGAGTAATCCACTAGGCTTATATGTTAGTCTTCTTTCTTCTCTTTTTCCAATGTAAGACACTCATATGTAAGTATTCTCAACACTTCCCTCACATGTGACTCTTTTTTTACTTGAGCAATCTAGAGAGGTACGTAGACAATTCTCATCAAGGTTAAATTTTTGATTGAGGTCAAATAAGCTCCCTCCTATGGCAAACAATACTATTGGATTACTTACTTCATGCAGACTTCAACTCCTTCTCCATAAGCTTAAATAACGAAACCCCCTTTTGGGGCAAATAATAGGCCAAGACCTTCCTTGGCTTTAATATCATGTTAAATTTGTAACGAGTAAGGTTCCAGTTTAAAATCAATTGACAATTGGTGAAGTAGCTCATTAGGCTTATATCTTAATCTTCTTTCCCCTCTTTTTTTAATGTAAGACACCCACGTATGAATATTATCAACAATAATATGAAATGGATAAGTTTCTATATTATCCGTAGAGTTGGTATTACTAAGCATAGCAAAAAATGTTTAGCACAACTAATATTGACTTAGTTCAAAATCAATAGATAGAATTTTTTTAAAATTTTGAATATGAAATTTTTATACAAAATGATGTTATTTTAAATTTTAAAAATTAAAAACAAATTTAATTAGACTCTGGTTTGGGTGGGCCCGTACTTAGAGGTTTTGTCCCGTTTGGTCACACCCACATCCCGTAAGGGGTAGTGAGCATACCGTGGGGGCAGCGGGAGTCGAACCTATGACATCAGGGTTTTGTTGGGTGCATGACCCATGCCTCACACAACTGGGCTACGTACACGGGATGCTCAGCGCCCCCTACGAGATGTGGGTGTGATCAAACGTGACAAAACCCAATGGTGCGGGCTCACTCAACAAAACCCTGAGGTCACAGGTTCGACTCCCGCTGCCTCCACGAGATGCGCAGCGCCCCCTTATGGAATGTGGGTGTAACCAAACGGGACAAAAGTCAACGGTGCGGGCTTACCCAAATCAAACTCGAACCTATAACCTCGTGCTCAATTAGGTTTCGAGTTCAACCGAACCAAAAACTCAACATATTCAGTAAGAAACATTAAAGATTCGTTCACATTGCCCTGGCAACCCAAAGCTCGAAGTCCAGCGTATGCTGTGCATAGCCGCATTACATGTTTCATAATGGTAACAAGAAAACATCGAAGGGTCATTCACATTTGTTTTTCTCCTCCCACATTACAAGCTCATTGCTATTCGACTGCTATGTTCAAGGAGCTATTCGACATATATGTGTACATAAAGATGGTAAATCTAGCCAAACCAAACTCGTTGACTATTTGATTGAGCTTTGAGTTTGAGACTCAATTGAATTTTAAAATACTTTAATGATTAAATAAAGTTAACTCAAGATGTGAGATGTTTGATTGGTTGGACTGCGACGCCATATGGTTGAATGAAGTTGAATTATGATGACAGTTCTATTATTAATCCTGGGCTGACTAACGGTGGAGGGTTGTTGCGTGATTCACTTGATCGTTGACTAGGGAGTATTTGTTTCGAATTGGTATTTCAACTATTTTAGTGAGGGAGTTATAGTTCATTCAAGATGGTTTGATTTTTACGTAGGATCACGATTTTTGGCGGATCGTGGTATAATCTGATAGTATAGAGCGGTGCAGATGATAGCTTGTGGTGTTATCTTTTCACATTCTCTATCGATTTTAGTTGTGGATATTCAAGCCTTACTTGTTAGGAATTGGAGTTGTTCTATTAAGCATGTGCTTCGTGAAGGTAAATTTGCAGCATATTGTCTGGCCAAATTAGATCATGGCATTTTTTCCAAATTTTTAAATCTAGGAAGATATTCCTGAAACCCTCTCTTTAATTATATGGATTGATGCCTGTAATTTTTCTTTTATGAGGTAATTTTAGTTTTTTCATTGTCGTAACAAAAAAAAAGTTAATATTGTTTAATTTTGAAATAATTGTAACTACTCAAATAAATTCAATTTTACGCTTTTGTTCTATTCCGTTCCATTCAATTAATTAATATCCAATCAAGCAAACCCTTAATTTTTGGCTAAAAGTATATATTGAATTTTAACACTTATTACTTAATATAAAATAAACCTCAATCTTTTAAAGTATGGAAATTAAACCCAACATTTTTAAAATATTCAAAATAAATTCTACATGAATGAAAAATTCTAGTTAATTAAAAGTCATGTCAATACTAAGATGACAATTTTCTAACTTTTCAAGCTAAAAAATAGGTGCTACTGCTATATGACAAGTATTACTTAAAAGTAAAAATATATAGAAATAGGTACGACAATTATGTAACAATGCTTCTTAGGGGGTGATCGAGTTAGTGGAGTGAGAGATATAGAGCCAAAAGATTCTGTGTTCAAATACTCCTAATTACACTTTCTTGATTGAACCTATTGTACAGGACTTGACTGGTGTGAAATGTCCGGTTGACGTGATTTATAGACTATTGCGTCAATGTTTACTCAATGCATATCCAAAAGATAGCGTTACGGGTTCTTCTTTTTCTAAAAAAATTATGTAAAATTGTGACCTATTTTTGGTTAATTTAAAAAATAATTACTTAACAGTGGAGTTTATTTTTATTTAAAATATAAAACTATTATTTGATTGAGAGTTAATTTTATTAAGTTATTTATTAAATTTTAAGATATTAAAATTTAATTCAAACATTTTAAAATATATTAATGTTGAAGTTGTATTTTATTATAAATATTAATATTTGAAATTCACGATCGATTTTTTCATGCACTGACAAAAGTACATGCATTTTTACAGGTTGTGTCGGAATTTATGTGCAACATTATATCCTCAGGCTCGGATTTTCTGTTATCGTCCTTTTGTTTTATAACGGGAACAGAATATCTCCGTTTCCCAAGTCGGCGTCTGGTTGATTCATTGTTTTCGTGTTCATACTTATCCAATAATATTCATAGCAAGCCATTTTTGATGGGACCATCGATACATACTTGTCATGAAGAAAGCTACAAATGCTAGCATGAAAATTGGAATTAAATCATTTATCTAAAATATGTAAATTATTAATCATTATATATTTATATCCAGCTTTGCATTAACTGTTAAAGTTATTTCTTTGAGTATTGATATTAAGTATATGTTTGGATGAGTTTTTGGAAGGCAAATAAGTTTTTTTTTTTACCACAAAAATTATTTTTAAGAAAAATAAGTGTTCGACTGTAAAATAAAAAAGTACTTTTTAATAGATATGATTATTTTGGCAGCAAAATTACAACTTTTTAAAGAGTTCAAATTTGAAATTTTTCAAAAAAAAAATTTTTCAGATAGATTTTTTAGATTAATTAACGAGCTTATTTTAAGTCTCTTTTGTTCTTATGTTTTATACATAATTTTCACAATATTCACAAACACATCTTCACTTTTATTTTGAGAGTTATATAATATTATTTGACTTTTTTATATGTTTTAATATTTATTTTTATATTAGTTTTACTTATATTATAATTCATATAAAAGATTTGGGTAAATATATTTTCATTTATATTTCATATGGTTTAAAATTATATAATAATTAATATATTGTGGTTTGCATATTAGTTAATATATTTTAAATAATATTTATAAGCATAAATATTTTTTATTACAAAATAAAGCATACTTAAAATTAAAAATGATTCTTATTTTTATGTTGTCAAGCAATCTACCGTATGAAACTCTTTTAAAAAAATTTAAAAAATATTTTTTAAATGACAGTCAAACAATAAACTAATTTCTTAAAAAAGTTCTTCTAAAAAAAGTTCTAAAAAAAACTCAACTAATAAAAGTTTTACCCTTATAAGCCTAACTAAATAAAGGCTGAGTGTTATTGTTGATGTTATTATTATTATATATTTATAGATTAATTTAAATTATTTAGATTATAATTAAATAAAATAATATCTTTAACGGTCAAAATAGACTGAACCAAAGGTGGTTTGACCTAATCCCACCCATTTTCATGAATTAATTTTTGTTTATAACTACCTTATAGAGTAACTGTAAACAGTTAATTAGGCGATGGCCTAGGCCTGTTCCAGCATGGAACTTGTCAATCCTTCATAGTAGTATAGACTGTATAGTACAAATTTACAGCTAGCGTTCCAAGTTTTTTATAATTGGAATTATTAATTTATTTATTTTAATAAAAATGATCATTTTAAAAAATAAAATAGATATGAAAAAGAGGTATTAATTTTATATTTGTTTAAAATAGCATTTTATTAAAGGTTCATTAGACAAAAATTGCAAACAAAACAAAAAATATAATTTAAGAAATTAAAGTTCTCAATTATACTAAATTTATTATTTTTTCATGTTGGTATTAGTCGAAAATTGGTTTTCTTGACCCAATTAGTACCCAATCCTTTTGAGATCAAAAGAAATCATCTCCATTTAGAAAAGTCAAATCTAGAGAACTAGAGACAAGTAGGAAAGACCTAATTGGTTTTGAGAATGCAAGTTAGTTTCACTGAGTGTTAGAAGGTTGAATGTTTGCTTAATCTGGTCAGCTGACCAAGCACTAATTGTGCTTAATAGTTGATTTAATCAATACCAACTTCTTCCTTTATAGGGGGAAAAAAAAATGGTTCTCATTTCGTCTTATCTTCTTAGAATTTCTGAAGTGGAGATTTTCTTGGGGTTGACCACTTGGCTCAGACAATTTCCTCGAAATTTCCAAATTGTTTGTACTGTCTCTCTCAGACAAGAACTCAGTCACGAGAAACAGATGATGAAGAGTGGAGGGAAAGGAAGTGTCTTTCTTCCTTCTACTTGCAAAGCAGTAACCAACTTGGTGGATTGACGAAGTTCACAAGTTCCTGGTTTTCTCTTTTATCTGTGGGAGGTAAGTTCTCTGTTCACACTTTTAAGTCTTTTATGGCGATTTCTATGGATTCAGTTCATTGAACATCCCTGCTTCTGCTCAATCTTTGGCCTTGTCTTGTTCTTTTTCTTGATATTGTGTCGGTGTTGGGGTTGAAATACCGTAGTCAGAAGGAAAACCGGTTATTGTACCGTTTTCTTTTTTCTTAAACTCTCCGGAAATCTAGGGTGTTTTAAAGTTTCCAATTTTATTCAGTTTCCTCTGAAAAGTTTCCACGTTTGTGATATGGGATTTCTAAGAACTGAAAATTGGAGATTCCAATATTGAACTCTTTGTCCTTTACCGTAGTTTCTGGGTTTTTGTCATCCTTGTCAGTGAAATTAGGTTTGTCAACTTTAACCATTGATAGATTGTAGCTTGTGATGTTTCTGTTTTTGTTTGCTTCAATTTATTACTTCATTAATGTGTGTTGCAGCCTGTGAA
The DNA here is from genome assembly GCA_024752395.1 of Erythroxylum havanense. Classification (NCBI taxonomy): domain Eukaryota; kingdom Viridiplantae; phylum Streptophyta; class Magnoliopsida; order Malpighiales; family Erythroxylaceae; genus Erythroxylum; species Erythroxylum havanense. The sequence goes on along the minus strand of JANTNU010000007.1, from coordinate 31,782,576 downwards.
AGGCTGCATTTTGTGTCTCGATTTCAAACCAGGGTTTTCTAACGTTTACAGGGATTGGGAGGTGATGCTTTGAAGTTCTTGAAGAACTTGCTTGGGTCTTGTTGATAATCAATATCGATCAGACGAACTTGTTAACAAGACTCAGTCATGAATTTTCCTCCTGAGAAGTCTGTGAGGTTGGTTTGCTCATTGCTGCAAGATTTGATATTTTTTCATACTGGTTTTAGGTTCTGTTCTGGTGTCTACAGAAGTTAATTAACAACTTGTTTTCCACATTTGAGTCGCGCTTGTTCATGTAGTGGCATAAATTTCCACTCTCTCTAATGGAATTGGCAATTTCATATTAGATTCCATGTCTTTCACTGGTTACCATATCCAGTTGTTCTCATCTCTGGCCAACATCACCTTTGTTACTAATTTTGAATCTTCTAGTCAGTGTCTTGGGGGTTCTTGAGATGTGAGATAATTTCATTTTTCACTTACCGTATGGTTACTTTCTGTGCACTGGATGTTCCAACTTACGTGAGGATGTGATATACTGACTTGTATATTGATGTTCTTCAGGTTTCAGGACTGGAACTCTGACAAAGATCTAGATGGACAGTATGCTATGAATCATATGGTGCATTCGGGAAAATTTAGGAAGACTATAGGCTCAGTTTCTGAGAAGTTTCATAAAGGACTGGAGTCTGGCTCTGAAAGGATTAAAAGGATCAGACAATCATTCAAATCATATTCGTTTGGCAAATCTGCTGACAAAACCTCAAGTTCCAAAATAAAAATTCTTGACCCGCAGGGGCCTTTCCTTCAGAGGTGGAATAAGATATTTGTACTATCATGTCTAATTGCTGTTTCACTAGATCCCTTGTTCTTTTATGTTCCTGTGATTGATGATGAAAAGAAATGCCTCGGCTTGGACAAAAGGATGGAGGTTACTGCAAATGTCTTGCGTTCGTTTACGGATATCTTCTACATCATTCACATTATTTTTCAATTTCACACTGGTTTTATTGCTCCTTCATCTCGAGTTTTTGGACGAGGTGTTCTTGTTGAAGATGCATGGGCAATAGCCAAGAGGTATTTGTCATCGTATTTCTTGATCGACATTCTCGCGGTTCTTCCGCTCCCACAGGTGAAGTGATACTCCCCTGCCTTATCCACATACTTCTTTTTGCATAAAATTGAAATGGCTTGTGTATTGTTTGTGATACCAGAGTGCTGTATCTGGTAAATACATTTATCTTGGTTAAGAAATGAGAGGAAGATTCTGCTAATGGCATGTGAGCTTATTTGTGCACTAGGAACAAGGGTTCTTTGACACAAGCATTGTTTTAGATTGCGGTTGCTGTGCTGTTGTGATGTTCTAACATAATGTTTTAACTCGCAGATGGTGATTTTGATAATCATTCCAAGGATGACAGGCTCGACATCGTTGAACACAAAGAACTTGTTGAAATTCGTAGTTCTCTTCCAGTACGTGCCAAGGGTGATTCGTATTTACCCATTGTATAAGGAAGTTACGAGAACCTCCGGAATACTTACAGAAACTGCATGGGCTGGTGCTGCTTGCAACCTTTTTCTATACATGGTTGCCAGTCATGTAAGTTTTACTGCTATAAATTGTTTTTTTTTAAATAAAATAACAAAAAGGTGTTCATCCTTCCTACAAACTGAACATTTTTTTATGTGTTGTATGATTTATAGTTCCTGTATGAACTGAGATTACTATATATTATGCAAGGTTTTTGTATTAATCGGTATGGAAGAAGTTTCAAGTGCACGTAGGCTTTGGACCTTTAAGCTGGTTTCTTTGAATTAGGACTCTAAATTTGCAGGACAGATTGGCTTTATTCATGTTTAATTGACCAATTATGATTTCAGGTACTTGGTGCCTATTGGTACTTGTTTGCCATTGAAAGAGAGACAACATGCTGGAGATATGCCTGTGGGAAGACTAAATGCAACCGGGATATACTCTATTGCGGTGGTGAAACTGGGAATAAAGCTTTCCTGGATGATTATTGTCCGATACAGTCTGATAAACAGGTGTTCAAGTTCGGAATATTCCTCGATGCTCTTGAGTCTGGTGTTGTGGCTTCTTCAAATTTTCCACAGAAGTTCTTTTACTGCTTTTGGTGGGGTTTGCGAAACCTGAGGTGTGTAGTACATATGTGCAACAATGTATAGCATTTTACAGATTCCCTTCTTCAGAACATAATGTCACCTCACCTCTGTTTTGCAGTTCTCTCGGTCAAAACCTTGCTACGAGTACCTATGTGTGGGAAATCTGCTTTGCAGTTTTCATTTCTATATCTGGATTGGTTCTGTTTGCGTTTCTCATTGGAAATATGCAGGTAGGTACCCGCAACCTCTATTTGTATCCTGCACATACAGGTGACACACCTGCTTTCTAGTCTTTCAATCATAGATCGAGTTTGGTGAGCTGATGTTGTCTTGAAACAGACATATCTTCAATCCACCACTACAAGACTGGAGGAAATGAGAGTGAAAAGGCGAGATGCCGAGCAGTGGATGTCTCACCGTTTGCTTCCTGAGAATTTGAGGGAGCGAATCAGGCGATACGAACAATACAGGTGGCAAGAGACCCGAGGAGTTGATGAAGACAACCTGGTTCATAATCTGCCCAAGGACCTTAGAAGGGACATAAAACGTCATCTCTGCTTAGCACTGCTCATGAGAGTGAGTTACTACCCTCTTCTGCAGTTTTACATCCCAACCGAACAATTACTTCAAATTCGTTTCATAAGAAAATATCTTTTGAATGCATTTTTAAGGTGCCAATGTTTGAGAAAATGGATGATCAACTGTTAGATGCCATGTGCGATTGTCTCAAGCCAGCACTCTACACAGAGGAAAGCTACGTTGTTCGCGAGGGTGATCCAGTCGATGAAATGCTATTCATCATGCGAGGAAAGCTACTGACCACGACGACCAATGGCGGAAGAACTGGATTCTTCAATTCGGAGTACCTCAAAGCTGGTGACTTCTGTGGTGAAGAACTTCTTACATGGGCTCTAGACCCTCATTCCTCATCAAACCTTCCCATTTCAACTCGAACTGTGCAGACCCTTTCGGAAGTTGAAGCTTTTGCATTAATGGCTGATGACTTAAAGTTCGTTGCTTCCCAATTTCGGCGGCTTCACAGCAAACAGCTCCGCCACACCTTCAGATTCTACTCGCAGCAATGGAGGACATGGGCAGCCTGCTTTATCCAAGCTGCATGGAGGAGATATAGTAAAAAGAAGTTAGAAGAGTCTTTAAGGCAAGAGGAGGATAGGCTACAAGATGCACTAGCCAAGGCAAGTGCAAGTGGAAGTACACCTAGTTTAGGTGCCACCATTTACGCTTCTCGATTTGCTGCCAATGCTCTGCGTACTCTGCGACGGAGCGGGACGCGTAAGGTAAGAATGGCCGAGAGAGTGCCAGCTATGCTTCCTCAGAAGCCGGCAGAGCCCGATTTTACAGCTGTTGAACGGTAGGCAATACCATATTTGTACTTAATTTTTTCATCAATTGCAATATGTCCACTGCGTGGAAAGTGGTGAAGTTTTATCATCTGAAGTGAAAAATGGAGGAATTGAAACCAAACCTGGAAGTCTGCAATTAGTATATAGGCCAGTTTGGTGGGGTGCTTCTGCATCAGAGGGTTGTACGATGTATGTTTTGTGTAAATCCAAAATGTTGTTATTATTGTTTTCCTCTACTTTTCCAGGTTCATTGGAAGTGTGTTGTTGATCGAATTTTAGACATACTAATCCCTACCCAAGATTTTGTACATAAAGATATTAAGGTCCATTTTTTAAGTAACTCGAATTGATCAAATTATTGACTGTTTTCCATTAGTAATATAATTGGTCTTTTACAATGGATTCTCTTCAACCAACTTCAACTCAGAATAGTTCATTGGCAGCAACACAAAGTAACACAATGACGTATCAAAGTAAACCCCTCCAGTATTATAAAACACAGAACTTGAATCACCCTCCTCTGCTAATCCCCTAGCACTTGTGTAATCCCAACCATACCAGACCAGGTACTTTGGTTTCTGACTAGGAAAACATGGATGTCTGTTGATTCAGCAAAGAGACTTCACCTCCCTCTTCAAGAATGCTGGCAATGCAAAGGCAGCAGAGTGAATCTGATCAGGGAAACACAAGAACAGCGTTAATGTATCGATACAGCAATAGAGGTAGACCGCAATCGTTCAACTTAGGAACCTTATCGAGATAAGTTCTTGTACACAGAAAACAAAAGCGGAAAGAAAGAAAACGAATGAGCGAGAATAAGAGATTACCTCTGAGTTGTAGTACCTAAGTTCTCTTTTATGCGTAATAGCTCCTTCTGCCTTCTCGATTGGATTCACAGGATTCAAAAAGTCAACGTGTGATCCGGCTTTTGAGCATAGTAGAAATCCTATCACACCACTGCCCATGTAGAGCAATCAAGCCATAGGTGAGAAGCATCAACAGATATTCCCAGTTGAAACACACAGAAAGAAACTATGCTTCTAACACAAAAGATAAAAAAGGTGAAAAGGTCGTTCAAGTAGTAGTTAGTCCCCAATTATCGAGAGAATTTCAAATATCGATACCTTGGATAGGTGGGAACACTTGCCCAGGCATAATGCACAGAACCCTTGAACGTCTCTCTGCAGACAGAGATCATATCATCTATTAGATGTGTATGGAGCCACATACTTTCAGCCATGTTACAGAGGACCCCTCCAGGCCTTAATGCTCTAGCTATTGTCTCAAAGAATGGCTTCTCCACGAGCTCCTGAGCAGGACCTGTAGTTTCAAAACAGAACTGTGAGACAACATAATTTGATAAAAGGCGTCAGGAACCAAATATCAGGAATCAAGAAAGCCTAATGATGAGAAACTGTTCACAAGGTAAAGATTAAGATATCATATTCAAAACATACCAACAGGATCGGATGAATCAACAATGATCACATCATATTTCCCTTCAGGAGCAAGTCGAAGAAATTCCACAGCTGTCATGATCAAAGATATAAAGCCAGTCTAAATAGCCATTTCCTTCAAAAGTTCTGAAGTTCAAACGAATCGGTAATTGAATAATTCATGCTAAATCATACACAGAGCAACACCAGAAAAGGTGGTACATACCATCACCTACGTGAAGTTTGACACGAGGGTCTGTAAATCCAACAGCTAACTCGGGGAAATATTTCTTAGACACCTAGAGAAAATTTAAAGTTATGAATAGGATGAGAAGATGAGAAGCAAGTAATTGCTTAAAAAAAATATATCAAGCATCACTTACATCTATAACCATCGAATCTATCTCGCATATATCAATATGCTCCACAGAGCTATGGCGAGAAATCTCTCTAAGAACTCCCCCATCACCACCACCAACAACTAGAACCTGTACACATTACTTAGTGACATGATTTAAAACCATCCGTGAAGGGAACAAACAAACACTGCAGAGTGTAGAGCCATCAAGAATCAATTCAAAGATGACTGTGATGATTACAATTTCTCAATGAGACTTCACATTTCTTCTCCCTAGTTGAAATGCAAATGGGGGAAAGAGAAATTTAACCATATAGTCTACACCAAAAAGGAAACACGGAAAATATGTACCGATTTTGGAGACGGAATGGAACAAAGAGGAAGGTGAGCAATCATTTCCTGGTAAGCACATTCATCACTCTCAGTCAACTGAACAATGCCATCAAGTACGAGCACTTTTCCATATGCTGATGACTGCAAGGAGACAACCTAGCCAGCTTGGTCAGTGGTTGGAGAACAGATATGTATATAAAATGGCAAGTTTTGTCTCATGAACCCGGAAGCAGACTGTTTAAACGCTCACGCCATAACCTCCCATGAGTAGCAAATTAGAGTAACAAAAGCATCAACTAGATAGACCAAAATACTAAACCTCAAAAACCAAGATCTCTTGATACTCTGACTTTCCCTTGTATATGATCTCCTTTACATCCAGTGAATGTGCTTCTCCTGCATATGTCCAAAGGCAATGTCCACAACAATTTAGACAAGATGAAGCTCCATTACATACAGCAAGAATTCGTCACTAGTTTTTCTCTAATTATAAAATCTTACTAGCTTAATCTGTATCAGGAAAACCACAAATTGATTGCTAGAATACTGTTAAATATTTAATGATTTTTATGAATTTTTAATAATAATCCATAGCCAGAAAACCTCAGGTCTGAGGTTAAGCACTACCTGGCCACATGGGATTGTTGAAGTACGCTTTTTTGCGAGCTTCACCTAAATAAGCAAAAGAAAAGAAAACGCAAAAACAATGATCTTAGACCAAGAAAAAAGCATCAGCATGAGCTACACAGAAACATGAGGAACAAGACAAGGAGAACAAAACAATAAGATAACGACCAGAAAAGGAACGAGGTTCTGAGAACCACCCAGAAACAACAGTTGCATGGCATTTAGCATCCATCTCAGGAGCAGAAGCTTTTGCCTTCAAACAACAAGAAGGAAGTGCCTTCTCTTTCTCTGTACCATTGCTTTCATTCACCTTCCCATCCATAATCTTCTGGCATCCCAAACCTCTTCCTGCGTCGACCTCCATAGATTATCTTTTTCTTCTCCGACTCCAGTCTCTGGACGTCAAGCACAGTCAATAAGAATTTGATTACTGTAGAAAAGAAAGAACGGATATAGACATGAAAGCTCGAGCTTTTCCGGGGCAAAAAAAAAAGAAAGAAAAAGAGAAGCAATCCAGAAGTTTCTTATTAACCAGACACATCATCAGAAAGGAAAATTCTTGCTATTTCACTAAAAGTTGGAAGCCAACTTCCCCCAAAACACAGAATAACAAAAACTTAAATTTTCCAACTCCAAGAATCGTAATCAATGCAAGTATTAACCATGAAAGGACGTGTTTTTTGAGCGTAGGCAAACGCCAAGTCCTAGTTTCAGAACCTAAATCAATAAAAGAATAATGCACTAATAGAGTTAATAGTTTTCATCTTTCAACTTCGATTTATGTTACATCTTTCCACTAAAAAAGGAAACATCATCGTTATCATGTAACGATATTCAATGCGCTTTCATCTGATTATTCGTTGGAAATCAATTCAAAGAACAGGTCCAATACAAGAAAGCTTCTTGAACATATGTG
>JANTNU010000007.1:31693898-31705419 GCA_024752395.1 Erythroxylum havanense | reverse complement strand
AACCAAACGTAATAATTTAAATTTTAGGAAAAAGATTACTTTCCTCAACAACAATCCGTGCCAACCAAACGGGGCCTGATTGTTTTGTTCTAATACAGTACTCAACTCTCTAATACAATATTCAACTCCTACCGCATGAATCTTTATTCCCTCTGTCAAAACATGTTCACCGGTAACTTTCAATTTCTTGTCTCATGAGTACCTCACATGGTGAGGGTTGAAGATTCAGAAAATGGTAAGGACCTGCCAGAATTGTTTTACTTTGAAGCTTTAGACTTATTTAGCAACTTCTGAATCAGGATGGTCATGTGAGGTGACAAATTTCAAGTAATTCTCTATCTCATTACTCTCTGGGCTGCCATGTACTAGATTAAACCACTTCTTGTGATGTGTATGTTTCGGTTTCCTGTCACTAATGGCAATGGCAATGTCATTGGGGAAGAGGTCTCGCAGCACAAAGGCATGTACCATCGTCGTCACAAGCAGAGCTGTGACTGTGAGTGTGGAGGCAGAAGAGAGAATTACAACAAGAACGCGGGTTATTATATGTTCAACTTCACTTTCGTACTTAATGGTTGCAATAGCTGCACCGGTCATAGGGAAGGTGTAAGCCCACCAAGCCAATGAGAACCTGTCAATTCAGGAGATTTAAGCATATAAGAAAAACTGAAAGTAGAAACAAACAGTATGATGAACTGAAGGAGCTGAACACTTACTTGAATCCTCTGAAAAAGTTAATTCGAACCGCCTGCAAAAAACCAGGGGAAAAGAACATGCTTCAGAAAATTTGCAGCACCCTCATGCAGTTTTAGTTTCAATTATGTAAAATGACATCAATGGGTACTGATGGTCAGGAAGTGGCATACTAACCAGTGAGAAATAGAGGAACAGGGCAATGAAGTAGGCAATTCTTGATCCATAATCGAAGGAACCCTGAATCTTTGCCCATGCCATTGAAGCAACACTAGGAGCTGCAACAAACAGAAAGAATACCGGATGAAGGTCCTTTGGGAGTGTTTCATTTGTTGGAAGTCTCTGGTAGAGAGTCACGAAGAGGACCGTGTAATGAGCCAAGCCAACAGCAAAAAAGAATATGGGTCCTTCTTTAAGCCCCATTGATGCACCTAACAATGCTCCAACGAAGTTCCCAACAACTGAAAGGTGATTAGAAGGATTTGCCACCTTTGATAGCCTTCTTTGTCCTCCTGACATCCACTGCCCATAAATCTTAAGCTCCAGGAAGAGGATTGGAGTCATGAGAATGTACCAAAGGGCTTGAGGCAGACTTTTAGTTACATGAGGTGGCACTCCCAGAGCTAAGAACAGAAGGGCTATCCATGGGGCAAAGAAGAAATTGACCCGAATTGGATGGTAATATTCGCGACGAATGGCTTCGAAGAAGAAGATCAGTTTAAGAAGGTAGATGGAAGACACAATAGCTACAAGAGCAACAGAAATGCACCATAGAACAAGATTTATTTTGTCACTAACGTGCAGAAATTTTGTAGATTCAGAGGTGGCTAGTGTTTTCCACATGATAGCTTGACTGCTAACACCAAGACAGATACCAAATGAAGAGACTGGAAACCGAAGAAGAAAAGGCCATCTCTTGTCTTCTGGTAGCACAATTTGTTCTGAAGACTGCAAGGATGATAGATTATCAGTCAATTACAAGTTTTTTTTGCAGCATCTGACTGAGATAAGTATAGAATAGAGTCATGATTTGCTTTCATAAGTAATTAAATATCACAAGAGATTTGAGGGAAATGAAAGCACATACCCTGAGAGTCTCAAGTTCTGGACCTTCCAACGCATCAAAGTACCTGTCTACAGGTAAAGCTTCTTTCTCTACCTTCTGTCCCGTCGTACTAACTGGTGGAGCTTCCCTTGACCTTCCTCGTAGGTTTGTTATCTGCCTCTCAAGCTTCCCTGACCAAGTTTTGAAAGAATCATATCTGTTATCCTTCAGTTTGTTCATGCTGGGATGGTTAGGAACATTCGCAATCGGAAGTCCTTCCTCAAATACACGGCCTTTGGGCATTGGCTGAGAATGAAATTTCACTTTCTTTGACTCTTTGCTCGAAGCCTTAGCTGTAGCAGAAGAATCAGATATTCCATTTCCAAGAGCTGCTCTTCCACTATCTTCAAAAGTAACCCTGTTTGTGTTGTTTGAGCTTTCTCTCAAAGGAGAAGCTGGCATGCTGAGTGAAATAGACTGCTTTCTTTTGTGGTTTACAAGATTAGGTTCATCAATGGGGGTCTCAACAGAAATCGTCTCATTCACCTGGTTAAACATGTTAAAAAAAATTTACTACCGTTCATGTCCACTGTGAAGAACTTGCAAATTTCAAGAACAAGCTTTGTTTGATCTCTTTCGCAAGCATAATATCATACGAGTGACATACCATATCTAACACAAGATGTTGATTGTTCCATTCAATCCTATCAAAACCAGCCACTTCATTGGAAGAGACATACTTGATTAATGTGGGAAGCTCCTGTGGCTGCTTCACTGAACCCATTTCCATCAAAAACCAGCTATCTGACAACACCTGCAAGGCAAGGGATAGTTTCAGTTATTTGAGGTTTTAGACCACCTTAATCTGTTTCTCACAGCAGCTTCTTGGAGATTTAGCACTACATTGCATTAAAACAGGCATGGCCCTGAGTAAATCTTCAGGAACTTCGATCATTAAACTCACAGGTTTAGTTTGTAATGTAGATTAACATCGGAAAATAAGTTCAGGGTAACAGAAACATCAGAAAATTTGTCATATTTGTAACATCAGAAAATAAGTTCAGGGTAGCAGAAACATCAGCAAATTTGTCATTCTTGTCCCCAAATTTCTGTCTCTTTCTAATAAATAAAGTCATAACTCCATGCCAAACGCCTTCAAAGAACAGAAACTCCCATATCCATTCCAAACGCCATCAAAGATCAGAAACTCCCATAATCATAACAATCATGGCATCGATCTTGGATCAGCAACTACAATAAAAAAGGAACACATACCCTGAAAATGATATCTTTATACGGGTGAATCCACAGAATCAAAATGCCTAGATGAAGTGCAGGACAGGAATGCGCTGAGCTCGCACCACTATGAACTCAGAAGGAGCGTTGAGCCACTAGGAGAGAACTCAGGACCCTGAAAATGGAAGAATCAGCACAACCACCACACGTCTTTCAGTGAAAAGAAGCTGTCTGTGTGCATATATTTATATTACGTCAATGGCACTTCATGAATCATACTCGCCTGGAGGGAGGTTTTTCTTATTTAAGGACAGGTCCATGCACAAAACTAAGCAACCCCACAGATTATATTTATTAGCGATAAATGTGCACCTAAGGTAACGCGGTCTTCAACGTTTTGTCATAATCATCGTCCATCTTAGAGTTGGTTGTTTTTAGAGAAGAATAGTTTAAGAAGGCAGGTTTGACAAATTAATCTGAAATTTATAATTCGAATTTTTTCTTTTAGGAGTCTAACTAACTAGTCCTTCTACATATAACTTAAACCGTTTGAGGTCTATAGTAGACTTTCTGATACAATGAATACTCATTTAGCATCTATTTGGTTGGGTATATAACAGGAAAATTTTTGTTTTTGTGGATTTTTTTTAGAAAATTTTTTAAAAGAAACCAGTTAACTGTTTGACTCTCGTTTAAAAGATAACTTTTTTAAGAATCCAGTTTACTGTTTGATTGTTATTTAAAAGAGAACTTTTTTAAGAACTTCATACAGTAGATTATTTGGCAACATAAAAATAAAAAAAGTACTATAATTTATTTTAGAATAAAAATTATTTATGAATGTAAATATTATTTAAAGTATATTAAATAATATGCAAAACACAATATATTAATTATTATGTAATTTTAAATCATAGGAAACATAAATAAAAATATATAGCCAAATCTTTTATATGGATTATAATGTAAGTAAAACTAATATTAAAACATATAAAAAATCAAATAATGGATTTGCAAGATTAACGTGAATATGAGTTTGTGAGTATTGTGAAAATTATGTATAAAATGTAAAGTAAAAAAGATTAAAAATAAAATTTTTAATTGATTTAAAAAATTTACTGGAAAAATTATTTAAAAAACTTTTTAAAGAAATTTTAACTTCTTAAAAAGTTATATTTTAACAGTAAAAAAATTATTTATTATTTTACTTCTAGATAGTTATTTACCGTTCAAAAATGTACGAGTACAGGAAAGCCTACTCGTCAATGGATGTGTTCGCACTTCGCACTTCTATAAGAAATCCAACAGAAGCTGCGATATTGTCGGAATTCCAATTCCATCACATAAAACGACAAGGCAGGACATGGACCCACGCTTGAATTCTACACATGAAACGACCGGAAGATTTTTAAAAAGTTAATTATTACTTAATACTCATTTTAAAAATATTTATTATTAAATAATAATATTATAGAAATTATTTGCACTTTATGAGGTATATAATAAAGATTTAACAAGATTAAAAATTTAAAATAGAATTTTTTAAAAATTGTCCTTACTTATTAACATATTTAAAATCTAATATAAGGATTATTCACTAAACATTAAATATTAACTAGTTCATTTTATTTTATAAAAATTGATTAATTTATAAAAATTGATTATTTTTTAATAATAAAAATTATTAAGTTAAATCGAACAAAAAATTAGGTCATTCAAAATTTTTACGATTGCATTAATCAAGTAAGTTTAATTTTTTAATCATTAATTATAAATAATACATTTTAATTTAATTTAGAAAAAATAATTACTAAATCACAACTGATTAAACATTAAAAACCTAAAATTAACCAATTTTTTGTTTGATTTTTAAGTTTTAAATTTAATTTAGTTCAATAATATTTGTTGTTAACAACTGATTAATTTTTTAAATATTAAATTTTTTAACTTGTGGATTTAATTTTTAATTCGACTTTTAAACCATTACCAAAAACTACTAAATAATGTCAACAAAAAATATGACACACTTTCTAATAACAACTTTGGTAGGTAGATTAACTAATCTTAATTCAGACAGCACATACTCACAATACTAAATTATAAATGTCAGATTTAACTGGAAAGCATCTTGGCTTCTTAATTCAGACTTGAATGATTAATTATATGTTTACAGAATATAATCATACCTGAGTAGGAAAACTGATGAATCTGAGGCATCTTCCACCGTCAATTCAGGACTGTCCGGACCAAATATAAAATGGAAGCAGAAAACATGAGAACCACGACAATTAGTCAAAGTATGTTATCAAGGACAGCATTCTTAGACTTTTAGTACATGAGTAGGAGTGTCGTCCCCACAGATAGCTATAGAACATCTAGATGTAACATTTATTATTTACGGTTAAATCGTTTAAGGATGTTTTGTTCAACTTCCTGCGAGTTTCCTACAAGAAAGTTCAACTACTAAATGTACGCCTGCTCCACAAGCAAAGATGCACAGACTTTCCGCTAACAGCCAGCAGCGTTAAATGGCCACAAGCAAACAAAATTGGAATGAGAAATGGCAGGGTGATAATTGGCATTGTGTTAGCTTTTGTTTCCTTTTTTTTTTTTTTTTTGGTTAGAAATAAGATCATATTTTTTATATTTTTTTAATTTCACGTTTAGCGAAAGTTGAGCTAAATTATTGTTATTATTCATATAGTTAAATTATTGTTATTACGTGATAATAACAATAATTTAACTATATGAATAATAATAATAATTTGGCTCAACTTTTGCTGATTATAAAATTTAAAGAGGTCTAAAAATACGCAATTTTATTTACTAACAACCAACAACATTAAATGGTCACAAGCAAACAAAATTGCAATGAGAAATGGCAGAGTGATAAATGTCAGGGTGTGAGCTTTTGTTTGAATTCTTTCTTTTGATTAGAAATAAGATTGCATATTTCAGCGAAAATTAAGCCAAATTATTGTTATTATTCATTTCAGCTCAATTTTTACTGATCATAAAATTTGAAGAGGTCTAAAAATATACAATTTTACTTCTAACTAAAAAAAATATTTTTGACAGATTCGTATAAAAAAATATGTATAAATATTTAAATAATAAATAATAATAATTAAAAATAAAAATAAAAAAGGCATAAAAATAAAATAATAATAACAAAAATAACAACAATTCAGTAAAAATCTTACTGGCATACAAAACTTGAAGAGGTCTAATATTATACAACCTTACTTCTAATTAATAGAGAGGTTGTTTCTATATATAAGTAATAAAATCAATCTTACAATAGATTTGAAGTAAGGTTAAAGTAATAATAAAACTAAAATAGGTAAACAAATACATATAGAAACAATTAAATAAATAGATTAAACAAACAGTACAAAAAAAACATATTTAAGCTTGATAAAAAAAGTTTAAGTTAAATGTTTAAGCTGAAATCATGTATCTTAAATAAATTATTTAATAAATTAGTGATTAAAATTAAACGATAAACTCAAATTAATCAGTTAGAGAAAGTCGTAACTTGTGCGACTCGAATTCGCGAAGCAGTTGGTCTACTCCAAGGGGTTGCATGTTGGCTTTTGTTTCCCAAGACGTGTTTGACAGATAAAGCAACTACTCGTTTTAACGTACGTTGTTTGGATTCTCCAGTTGTATCTGTGAAGAATCCAGCTAGATAGACCCAAGTAATGAAAACAAAAATAAGAGTTGTTGCATGAAATCTAAAAGCAAAGCTCACTGAAACATCACATTGCAGAAAAGGAATTTTCTTAGAACAAGAACGTTTCATGAAAAACGCATTTTCCATGTCGAGTTTGCCAATAAATAAGCCTATCGTTTCTCTAACTTGAAGCTATTTTTGAAATGATATTCAAAAAGGGTTCGGATCATGAACACAAAATCTAACTCCGATGATTTAATATTTATAAATCCTACCTTAACAGCCAGCCAGATTGAACTTTTCAGATCACGATCGTTCAAGGAAAGGATTCAGAGAACAAACACCGATCAGCCTTCTTGAAAGTTGTGGTAAATTTGCATTTACGTTAAACCTCGAAAAGGGAAACATTAAAGGGAAATGAAGTTCTTCATTTCCCTTTAGATTTTGATCCAGGTGAGGAAGAACTACAAGAAATTGGTTTTTTGTTTCATCATCATTATATATGATTATATTTACGCACATCACGCGTAACAGTAATACAGTTAAACTTTATTTTTGGTCAAATTTAGAACTAAAAAACAATATAACTAGGTGGCTTTAGATGTTAAATTATAATACATAGTATAGACTTTATTACGTACTCAGAATTAAACATGAAATGATTAAAAATGAAGATAACGCGGAAAACTTAATTTCAGTTCCATCTTTAATTTTGATGTTGATTCCGAGCTCTAAACGATCACGAATCACACTGGATCTTTATAGAAAGTGTTTCTCGACACGAAGTTTAAGTTTTTTTCATTTTTTTCTTTACGTAAACTCTTTTAACAGATCAGAGATTTTTTATACTTATGATTAATATGAGTAACTACAAGAGACCTTAATCTTTATATACAGTTTCCATATTGAGTTTTTTCATCACAAAGTCGATATAGTTCTAATCCACACTAACTAGGATCTATTTTCAGCTGAACTTTGACCCATTAATCTATATAATTTATTGAGTCACTTTATTATCTTTATTTAGATAACTTAATCGATAATTTAATGAAAAACCGAATAATGCAATTAATAATTATCCAACTTTATAGGAAAGAACAAAATTGTCCGGCATAAATTTCCAATGATAACTTTGAAAAAAATTCAAAAAAATAAAATTCTGTTCTAATTTTCAACTTGTTAAGGTTTAGGTAAGTGAATATAAAAGCTGAAATTCATAATTATTACTATTTGGATGTGTATTAAGTAATTATCTTTTTGTTTCTATTTCTATTTCTAGTTTTTAGTTTTTATTTTTATTTTCAAGTTCAATAAAAATGTTTATTTTTGTCTTTCGGTTTTCAAAGAATATGAAGACCATAGAAAATTGTTTTTATTTTATGTTTCTATTTTTAATAATCTAATTTACTATCAATTCAATATATATTATTTAATTATTTAATATATTAATTTTAATAAAAATTATGAATAATTTAATTTATTATATATTTAATTAATTAAGATTAATTATTAATAATAAATATGAATAATTTAATTTTACTTAATAACTTAATATAATTATTTTAATTAAATAAAATATATTTAATTTATTCGTTATTGATAAATGTAATAAGTTTAAAACATCTTCAAAATATACAAATTTCAAATAAAATTTGATTTAATAATTTATATATATTTAACAAAAATTAATTTTTAAATTATTTATTTTAATAAAATAATTTAATTTAATCAATTATTTGTTAATGAATATTATATAAAAGATTAAAATGTATTTATTTATTTAAAAAATAATTTATTTTCAAATTTTATTTAATATCTAATTATTATCGATGATAAAAATATAACTAAATTGACATTAATATTCAAACAAATTTTTGTTTTTTTAAAGAAAAACATAAATTAAAAACTAAAACTAAAAACCACGATAAAAAAACATAAATGTAACCAAAGGGTCTCTAAACTAACATGTATACATAATAATTTACAAATAGGTTAGCTAATTAAAGATAAAAATTTTATATAAAAATATAAGTGAATATTTTTTTTAAATAATAAAACTTACAATTATTATTATTGGAGTCTACATTAAGTAAACCATCATCTATAAATAATAATTAACAGATATTGTACTCATAATAAATCATTTAACAAGTTAAAATTTTAAGTTAAACGTGAAATTGATTTAATTTTTATATTTATAAATTTAATGTTCACATTCTCTAAGTCATTAAAATAAAAAGTATTAAAAGTTACAAATTTATAACATTATTAAATACTAAACTTATAATATTTTAAAATTTAATAATCACAAATTTGCTCTATTTAAATCTTAAATATATGAAATTTTAAACTTGATTTCTGTATATAAAAAATTATATCTTTAAAGTATAGATTTTATATTGTCACATTGTCCCATAAGATTTAATATAGTTTACTATTATTATTGTTCAATCCTTTTTTATTCTTTAATTACATCTCAAATGTAAGATATTTGAATAAGTAAGTATATGAATCTCTTAAAGTAGATAGCATATTTGTACTTTAGGCAAAATACAATAAATTAATTTAAAACCATAAACGTCCAAATTTTTTAAACTTCAGATAAAAATAATATTTTAAAAATCGGATCAAAAGTTAAGCTAATAAAACAAGAGTTTAAGGTTTGAAAGTTTTAACAGATATTATGCTGTTATAAAATTTGATTGAATTTTTATTTAACATTTTTAATTAGTTTATGAAAAAATGACGGATCAGTTTTTTAACAACAAAGAATATTAAAATTAATCAAAGTAAAAAATTGGAAATCGAATAAAAAATTTGTCTATTAACGTTGTTATAATTAATCAACTTCGATAAATTCTTTTTTTTACATTACGTATTCCAGCTTAGTCGGAGCAATCATAAGCCCCTAAGAACCCTAAAGAAGATAAATTTAGAATTCAAAGATCCCTCAGGTTCTTAAGTAGCCTGTACACCTCTACGCACTCGCATATTTAATTGGTCAACTATTAATTGATTACTGACTCTGTTCAACATCAAGTTTCCAGTAGTCCTTGAGTTCCCTAATAATTTCAACTCCCACATTGTTGCTGGAAGCGGGACATCCATAATTGATTCAATCAAGGAGCTTTACTCAAGGGACTAGAGGATTATTAATAGGGAAAAGTTTTTATTTCTTCACCTTTTGCTTGACTCGAACTTAAATCATAGTGTAAGAAAGGGCCTTAAATGAGAAGTTTATACCATTTAGGTCATTCTAAATTGTCAACAGATTCAAAATTTTAGTCATTGGCTAGAAGAGATTCGCTTCCTAAAAAGGAGGAGACACTTTGAGAAGCTACTGAAAGAGCAAAGAATCAGGTGAGAGTTGCACAGTGGAAATTTGACGAGAGCCTAGCAATACAGCACTAGATAAAAAGGGCATGGTGCTTATGAGCTTAAGATTATGAAGTGGAGTCCAACACAGGATGGGTTCCGTTTTGGTAAAAGAGACAGGAAGTTGAAGAAGCCCAAAACCTACGAATGACTTAAATAAATTTCTCCATGCTTTTAGTTCCCAGGAAGAACATAATGGTGTCTGAAATGAAATCAGCATATCCGTACACGACATTATCGAGTTTTTGGGATGACAGTGTGAAGGCAGAGTGCAGATGTTACCGTTTTCTTTGTGTTACCCTGTGTTCAATCCATCAAACAAGAATATAAGAATTGATCCCGACAATGTGATCCGCATCGAATTTAATCATTTATCGGAAGAATATTTATTTATTTATTTATGTAAAGTGGTTATTATTTAAGTTGATTTTTTAAAGAGTAACTCTTAATTTCTAAAGCAGAATTAACACTCGATATTAAATTCAAATTTTAAAAATTAGACTTTCAATTTGAATTAATATAAAATTTTAAATTTTAAGAATTTGAAAAAATAAAAAATAAAAAATAAAAAAATGATTTGATTTGATTATTTTTACAGAGAAAAACTCAAAACTCGAAAAAAATTTTAACTAACACATTACTTTGCAGTACAAAGCTCCTTACTTGTTCCAGTTGGTGAATTCCACTACTACATCGAAGGCAAGGATGGAGGTAGGTGGGGTACTTGTTTCAATTGGTGAGTTCCACTACTGACATCGAAGGCAGAGATGGAGGTAGGTGGGAGCCAATGGTGTACTGGGCCCTTCACTCTAAGATTATTAAATAATTATATATATATATATATATATATATATTAGGACGAGGTTATTTAAAAGTTTGTGATATACTGGACTTTTTAAATTTTAAAAAATAAAATATTTGAACCCTTATCTTAAATTCTTGGCTCTGTCACTGATCGAAGGCTCCTGAAAATAATACATGCCTAGGTTAACTAAGACTCTGAAAGTGGTTAAATTATTCACGCAATGGTTCTTTTTACGATTAACATGTTAAATTTGTACTTTCTAATTTTGTTGAATTATTCCACTAAGTACATGGCAGCAAAAAGTTATTCTCGGAAAATTCTATATTGAAAAATGATAGGATATTAATGACTTCTAAAAAATCTATTTCGAAAATACCCAAGCGAGCTACCTAAACCGTAGTTGAGAACTTAAGGCCACTCTCAAACGTTTTCAGATTTGAGGTCTCTATTCTTAAGCATGACACCTTTGTAACCAAGTACTTGATAAGAAGAGAAATCACGCGTGAATGACTTTGGTCCTCTAGTTGTTCCGCGCGTTTAGATTAGGATCCAGCTTGTGCCGTGCCTCGTTTTGGCTGCTGAGAAAGTTGGAATGAAAAGCCGTTGGGTTCACGTAGAATTGTAGAACAATTCAATTCCAATTTTGGTTACTAAGTTGGTAGATATAACAATAAACAGCAATGTTCTAAAA
>JANTNU010000007.1:31485744-31502873 GCA_024752395.1 Erythroxylum havanense | reverse complement strand
ATTAATTTTATTAATAAATAAAATTTATATTTCTATAATTTATCATACTTAGATGTAAATATATTTTTAAGTATATTCATTTATTTATAACATTAACAAAAAAAAGCTGTAAAAAAGCCTTTTTTTTCTTTACTTGTAACTTGCTCTCTCTTTTATTACATAAGAAATGGGATAATTGGCTTTTAATGGTTAAATACTTAGCTGTTTGATGACAACATTCCTATTTCAGTTGCTCTCACAAAGCATACCAATCAGCTAAAAAAAATAGTTGATTGGTAGCTTACCAAACGAGGCCATAATCTTTCAAATGGTTGGTAACTGACGACATCTTTGGAGTCTACTACATGTCTCTGGCTGAGATACTAAATTTGCCTGAGTATTTTCTTCTTCATAGATTTTTGAAATTACCACTAACCTTTTTTGGAAGGTTGAAGACCAATTCCATATTCCATCCTCAATAAAGGTTACATCACGACTAATAATCATTTGTTTTGTATTTGGATTGTATAATCTATAGGCTTTTGAAATTGTCCCATATCCTATAAAAATACATTTCTCACCATTGTCATCCAATTTCTTCCTCAACTATTATGGTACATGGGATAAACAATACTCCCAAAAACTTTGAGATGCCGAATGAAAGGTTTCTATGCTCTAAGCTTCCTTAGGTGTTTTTTTATTAACATTTTTTGCTGGACATTTGTTTAAAATATAAACTGCACAAGCAACAACTTCTGCCCAAAATTCTTTAGACAATTGTTTAGATCTTAGAATGTATCTTACCATATCCATAATAGTAATGTTCTTCTTTTGTACTACATTTTGTTAAAGCGTGTATTTGGTGGTCAACTAATGTTGAATTCCATATTGCTTAAGGACCTTTATGCATGCCACATAGTCTTGACCTCTATGGATTTTTAATGCTTTAATTCTGCAACCACTTTCATTTTCCACAAACATTTTAAATGATTTGAACGCATCACAAGCTTCTGATTTTTATTTTAGAAAATAAACCCAGGCCTTTGTACTAAAATCATTAATAAAAGTAATAAAATATCTGTTACCTCTATTAGATGGAAATTTCAAAGTACACAGATCTGAATGAACAAATTCTAATAACTTCTTTGCTTTATAAAACTTTCCAACTGGAAATACATCCTTATGCTTTTTTTCCATCTCACATGTCTCACATACATGGTTAGGAATATTCATAATAGGTAAGCCAAACACAAGCTCTTTTCTTCATAGTGTTCGTATAAGATGGACACAACAAAGCATATTTTTCACAACAGGTAAGCCAAACATAAACTCATCTGCCATAGCCAATTTGCATAGGGTATCATAGAATTCAAGTAAGCAATTTTTTCTTAACGAAAATGGATGGCTAGAAGACATTTTTACCTTTGCAATAAATCTTCCATTCCTGTCTATCAAAGTATAAAAATCATAATAAATCAGCATTTTATAACCTTTTCTCGATAATTGACCCTTGCTCGGTAAATTATGATGAAGACTAGGAACATAGAAAACGTCAGAGATAAAACTCTTAGAACCATCCTTCAGCCTAATGGATACTTGACCTTTTCCCAAAATAGGAAGACATGAATTATTCCTAAATTTAACTGTTGACTAAACATTTTCATCTCAAGAGAAAAATAACCCCTTATTCCCAGATATATGATTACTACAACTATAATCCAAGTACCGAATATTTTCATCTTCCATAAAAGAGTTGGTTGATAGAAATAACTTTCTAAATTATTAGAATTCTTAGTATAATGTTGTTACTGACTTTCTGCAACATTAGCCTGATAGTTGTTATGAGATTTGAATTTATAATTAGCAACTTTGTGTCCATACCTTCCACCATTAAAACAATTAGAATTAAATCTCTCTTGATATTGATTACCTCGTTCTTTTCCTCGATTGGTAGGCCAAAAATTATTTTTTTTCTCTTCCTTGATTGAAGGTTCTAGAATTGTTTTCTCTCCCCTGGTTAAAATTATTGTCATGATCTCTTCCTCTAAAACTTCCTCCACCTCTACCTCTTAAATCTTCTCTTCCTCCATTATTAAAACCATGACCTCTACCATATGCATTTTGATTAGATTCTACAACATTATTAAAATTCACCTAGTTTTTAAAGACTTTTTTTGTTGTCTTTTTTGTTTTCTCCAATATTTTGCTAATATATATTTCAATGCTTCCTTGCAACTCTGCTACAATTAAAGTCTTCATATCATAACTCTAGTATTGTAATCACAATATAGTCAAATTTAATAGACATGGTGAGTAGAATCTTTTACTCCACCTTATCATTTGAAATATCCTCTTCATACAGCCTCTTCTTGTTGACAAGATCAGTAACATGAGAAGAATATTGTTCAATAGTTTCTAAATTAGACATTTAATACCTCCCATATTCTTTACGTAGGGATTGCAATTTGGATTTTTTAGCCTTATCTATACCTTTATAATCCAACTTCAAGATACTCTATACTTCTTTGGCAGTTTTAGCATTAGCAATTTTGCCAAAAACTAAATAATTCACTCCTTGGTAAATTTGGGATAACGTCAACTAGGCTTTCCTTTAAGTATTTACATCTGCTCTTTTTTGTAAGCCTTGATTAACAAAACTTCAAATATTATGAGCCTTGAGAGACATTAAGATATCCCAATAATTATAATCAGGTTTATTATCTAATTTGAGACTTGCCACCTAATATTATAATTATTTCACATCTCACACTTTTAAATGAACGACTCTCTCACAAGTATAAGAACACTCTTTTTTCCCCTCACAAATTGCTTTAAAAATTAGAGATGGATTTAACTAGCTCTGATACCAATTTGATATCAAATGAGACAACACACTCACACAAACTAGAGAGAGAGAGAAGAGAAGAGAATAGGAGAATTCATAAAATCTCGAAAAATACAATACAACTCCATCGATTACACCCCTTTTATTGGAAACAAAAACAACAAAATACAAGAGTTTTACTCACATAAGCAAACATCCTATTGGACCAAAATTTTGGTTAAATCATATAGAATGCTTAAGGAAGAAGAAAGCGCCCCCCCCCCCGTCCACTTGCTTCATTCGGCTACAAGTTGTTGTCTCTCCGGACTTGCTTCATGATAATTTTGGTTACTATTTAATGAAGTTGCATGTATTTGTCTCCTTTCCATGCACATCTAGCTTGATTTATTGATTGATTGTTGTCCTAGACTCATGGTAGTGTTTACTTCAGACATAACTTATGAGTAAAACCCTAAAAAACAAAAAAAAAAGAACAATACAAATAAGCTAAAACCCTAAAAAACAAAAAAAAAAAGAACAATACAAATAAGCTACGATCATTCCTTTTTTAAAATACATTTTAAATTTCAATGTTTACAATAAAATATAACTTAAACCTAATGCTTTTATGCATTCAAATTAAATCGCTTTTATGCATTCAAATTAAATCATCACGTTTTCAAAATGTATAGAAAGGATCTTAAGTAAAAAAAAATTTGATAGGATTAACACTCTGGTTAAATGTCACGTTAATATTGACATGTCATTATTTTTATTTTTAAATAAAAATTAGGCTCTAATATTATATAATTAACTTTTTAAAATTAACTAAAAAGTGACATTAGAGCTCGTTTATTATTTTAAAAAATAAAAAATAATATCACATTAGTATTGATGTGGCTTTTAACTAACTGTAAGTTAACTCTATCAAATTTTTAGTCCGCATCGTTTCAAACATTTTAAAAATGTTAAAAATTTGAATGTTTCAAAAAATTAGTTTTATGATGAAAACGTTGAGGTTCAAAATACACTTTTAACCTTTAGGAATAGACCTAATTAGATTTAACAAGTTATTAGGTCATTTATGGATATGGTATTATTATTATATTGATAGAATAGTGAAATTAGAAATTTATCATTATGTTGGATCTCTATTTTCCTAAACACAATTTTATTAATTTAATTTTATAATATTAATTAACTAAACAGAAGGGACTTAACTTGATGTTTTTATTAAGCTTTAGATAGATGAATTGTATGATCTTATGCTTGTCCTTAGTTCATCCATGAATGATATGATGATTAATTAGTTTACACATTGTACTTACAGTAGTTTTATTCAACAATTGGCGAAATTAATGCCTACAGAGTTGATCACCAATTATAAGAGGGAGTTTCATATTTCTCGTTGATGCTCCATTCATACTACCACTTTCCTTGTATAATAATGTATTAATTATATGTTATGAGAAAATTATTTAACAAATTTATAATTAAACTTTGATATATCCAATCTCTTATTATGTTTTGTGTTAATAAGAGTGGTATCTTTGAAGTAAGACATTCTAATTTCTAAGCACACCTTCTTTGGTAGATTTGAATGTGACGTTTTCCTTTTCATGGAAGTGACATGTTTTAGAATTGGGATAATAGATTCTAAACTAAGTAACATTTTCAAATTATTTTTGGCTAGAATTTACTTTATCTTTGAGGTGCATACTCCATAAAATCTCGAGATAATATGTCGATTTTATTTTTAAATAAATTATTTAAAAAATTAACAATGAACTCAACTATTTTATAATAAATTTAGTACATTGAACACAATCTTCCTTTAAAATATGTCAAGGACCCAATCTAAATTGTCTAAACTCTAAATATCTAACAATTAAATATTAAATATATTATCTAACATATTTATAATATCCAGAAAATACTAATCGTCAGTGTTTTTTACTTTTTTTTTATAACTAAATTGTTAGCTATGGGAACCGTATAAAATAAAATGGTTTAGAGTTCACGAAAATGTTGTATAAATTGAATTAAAAATAAAAATAATATAATATACAATAAAGATTCAACAAAATTTAAAAATTTAGAATAATTCTTCTTAAAGTACTCTTTAAACCTTTTATAAGTTTTGCTTGATAAGTAAGTTCATCGAAGAATTTACTTATTATTTTTTTTGGTAATTCAGAATTTACTTATTATTATTATTAACTATTGTTAAATTTCTAGTATGAGAAAAAAAATTACGCAATGTAATTTAATATTTCAAAAATTTGTAGTAAAATACAATATTTATCTATACAAATTTATACTTTCTATTAAATTACCTTTCTTTATATAAAATTGACACTTATCGAATATTTATTCGTAATTGTGAAAATTATTTTAATTATTGTTAAGTTTTTGTATATAATAAAAGTAAAGAATAAGAATAATTTTTATTTATAATCTAACACTTTAAAATTTTAATTTGAATAAACTTATGTCTAGTATATGACTCAAATTTAGTGTCTGTGCTTTGATCTCTCGTCAATTATAGATTTATACTACAGAAACGACAGCTCTCCCACAAAGCAGAATTATAATTCCCAACTTGCTTATTCTTACTATTACCCTAATTACTATTATAATTAGGGTAATAGTAATTGGGGATGATAAACTTTTACTAGCTTAATTTAAGGGAGTCAGTGTCAATAAAAAAATCAAGCTAGAAGTGCATGAAAAAGAGACCAAAAAAACATGCAATTTTATTGGATGGCAGTTGAAATTATCATGAAGTGGAGAGAGAATCTTGAAACATAAAGAGTAATAGTTTATCCCACATCGGAGAAAGAAAGGAAAGAAGACTAACATATAAATTTAGTGAGCTACTTCACATATCATCGATTAGTTTTAGGATAAAAACTTACTTAAATTTGTATATGATATTTTTTTTCTTGTATGGACCTATGAATTTATTGTAAATTTTAAACAATAACTTGTAGTCGAAATGAAACAAGTGGAGAAAGAGGGCAGGAACACTGTTTTCTTCATTAAAAACTTACCCACGAGCTGGGAGTTACGTTCGGTAAAATCTTAAAAGACGTTAACCACATGCCAACGCAGAGAGCTCGGACTGCCTTACATGTACTACGTCCCCTTGATTTCCCTTTTTTAAGCATGCCCGAATGCAGCACACATTTAATGACATGGATTGTTTTCTCTACCGTCGAGATAGGGATGACAAGTCAGGTTAAGAATTGTTTTATTATAAAATTTATATTAAAAATGAATTTATCATTTATTTTAAAATAATAAAAAGAGTAAAACTTAATCAAATTTTAATTAAGAATTATTTTATTATAAAATATTTTTCAAAATAAACTCATTATTAATAAGAATAATAAATTTTAAATTCATACATCAAATTACGAATTATTTTATTGTAAAAATTTTGCAATAATATGTAAAATTTTGATATAAATTTTCAGTCATTAGGATATAAATATCAACCAAGTTAATTGAATCAAAAAACGATATTAAATTTACACTCAATTTGAAATTTAAAATAATAATTTTTTTGTTGAATCATATCCAATTCATTGTTATATTAAATTTTATTTGTTAATTTCGAATTTACTTAAATTATTTTATCAATCTTACTCGGGGTGAGCCACAGGAATGACAAAATTGAACTTTAATCTACTAATTTGCATTACAATATTTCGCATAAGTAAAAGTAATCCTAAGATCTATGGTTTGGGTAACAACTCTATTTAAAACACTATCTTTTTTTATTAATAATTAACTAACTACTTCACTACAAGAAAAAAGTCGTCTTATCGACAAATATTACCAACAGAAAATCTAAGCATTCCGTTGGGAAGACAATTTAACAATGAAATTTACCAATGAACCAAGGTAACGTAAAAATGACTGTAGATAATAATTTTTGACGAATAATAAAATATCCGTCCAAAGTATAATTTCATATTATAACAGTGAAACCAGTGATTCAAAGAACACGACATTTGCACACAAAATTAAAATTTATTATCTTAATTTGCATACAATATTTCACATCGGTAAAAATAATCCCAAGATCTATGGTTTAGGTAACAACTCCATTTAAAACGCTATCTTTTTTGTTAATAATTAACTGACCACTTTATTTGCTTATTTTTCTATAGTAAAATTTCTTTTCTTGACCAAAAATTAGCAAATTATACAAGTATTTAGATTTTCCTCGATAACTCTATAATAATAATTAGGGTAATAATACGAATAAGCAAGGTGAGAGTCCTTGTCCTTCTCCTTGTCCTTCTCTTCTTTCTCCTTTTCATCATCTTTTGCTGGTGCTACGGAGAGAATCTCTAAGCGACAAAACTTTCTGAACTTTTTTACTACGTACACAGGATCTATGTCTCCAACCACCGTCAACTTACCGGCCTTCATTTCTACAGAGATTGACTCAATCCCTTCCCAAGCCACTCAAACTTGTCAGATTCCGATACTTTGAACTAGAATAACAGTTCTATTTGAAGTAAAAATCGTACTTTTTAACCAAACTTGTGAGAAAAATGAGTTTAAGATTGGATACCTGAAGCCGAAAGTCTAGAGACTGCCTTCATCACCTTGTTCTTATCACCTTCATCGTGGAGTTCCAACTTGAGTACTATTTTCTGTCCACAGAACAAGATCAAGGAGTGTTATAAGTCCGTGAGAAATACACCAAGTGAAGTAAAATTGAAAATGATAAAATCGTGTGTACGACTCTAACCTTCATTTCCCTGAACTCCAAAGAGGTTTAAGCAATGGTTATGGAGGTAAACGGTAGAACTTAAGATGAGTAGAGGAAGATGGTTGGAACTTGGAACTGAACTTGGCTTCAAGGCTCCTCGTGGTAGCTTGCTAGCTTTTATATTGACGAGCCAAGAGCAAGTCTACTCTAAGCATAAGTCAATCGTAATTCGTGAATGATAATTAAGAACTAACCAATCACAATCGGGAAATGACATCTTGCGATCCTTCACCGCAAATGACCTGGATTTAATAAGTCTGCTTTATGGATGAGCCCTCCTTTTCGTTGGATAAATCTATAATTGACAGGACAGATCAAAGGAAAGACGCCAAACTTGACTTATATACTATACAAAAATATTATATATTTATTCAAAATAAAAAATTTTAAGTGTTAGATTATATATAAAAGTTATTCTTATTTTTTATTTTTATTTAAAACATTAACAACAATTAATTACTCCTCACAGTTAAGAATAAATATTTAATAAGTGTCAAGTTTATATAAATTATTGTAATTTAAGATAAAGTATATTTTATATCAATAAATATTATACCTTCATGCAAAATTTTACAACGTTAGATTATATTGTGTAATTTTTACTCTCGTTGTAGAAATTTAACCGATACTTAATACTAATATTAAGTAAACTCTTCATCGAACTCACTTATGAAGGAACAAATTATGAAGAATTTTAAGAAAATTATAAGAAAATATTGAATTAAATCTAAATAAGATCGTATATAATTAGAAATATTATATATATCAACTTTAAAAATTTTAGTGTAATGAATTATGAATTATAAATTTTTAAAATTTATAAACAAGAAAGGCAAATGCAAGTTGGACATAAGCTTTAATAATATTACATTAATTAATGTTTAATTACGTACGCATTGTAACTGAAAGAATAAAAAATATTATCAAGAAGGAACTAGGGATTTAACATTTTGAAATTCTCAATATTTTTAAAACATTCAAAATATAATTTACGGTTAGATGTTGAAAAGCTTTTTTTCGATAAATTTTTAGGCTCTTATTTGTTAGTATTGAAATATAAAGAGTGAGAGTTTATCCAACATTTAAAAAAAACTAACATATAAATTTAATAGATTATTTCACCCAACACCAATTAATTTTACCATAAATCCTTAATTAAACTTATATATGCTGTAACTTTCTTTCTAACTTGTAAGCCGTTGTAAATTCTAACCGTGAGTCGTGTCGTGAGCAAGCACTCTTGCATGAGGTCGTCTCTATGTCATCCTTCTCCAGCCACAAAATTGCTCTATCCCATGTATTTATTGCAAAGATAGGCTCGATGACGAACCTTCTCCCCAAGAGCCTATGACAGTTGGACCGCTGTCATATTAATTAAGCACGTGCGGAGAAGTTGGGAGTTAAGTACGGCAAAGCCGCAAAACACATCCGTGGAGAAAACTGGGACAACCTTTGCATATGCTACTTCGACCACCGTTTTCAGCATGCCCTAACTGAGTACACATGCAGTAAGATGGATTGGTTGGTTATAGAATTTTATAATATATGTATAAAAAATTAAATTGATTTTACCGTCAAGATTTAAAAAAATTGTTATTTTTAAAAAAGAGCATTTTTTAAAATTTAACTAATCTAATTAAAATAAAAGATACAAATTAAATTTATACTTAACTTAAAATTTGAAATAGTAAAATTTGAAACCGAATCATGTCAAATTTATATTAAATTTTATGTATTATTTTTGAGTTAAAATTGAATTATTTTATCAATCTTGCTTTGGGTCGGAACTAAGAATGACAAATATGATATCATTGGGAATGATCCTTATATGATGATCTACTACATGTACTTATATATGTATTATACATGAGTGTAATGAAAATAACGTCTTTATTATATAAGGGTAAGAGGTGTTAGTGAATATATAAAATTAATTAAGTTGGTCTCACACAATAATTTAAGTTATTGTGGTGAAACAGTCACTTAATATGATATCATAGTCTTTGTGACTAAATAGTCGTGAGTTTAAATCCTATTATTCACCTATTATTCAGCACAAAGTAGAATAAATCTGTGCAAGTTTCAAGTCCAAAAGGTTTTCATTTGAGGAGATGCGTTAGTGAATATATAAAATTAATTAAGTTGACCTCATATAACAGCTTAAGTTATTGTGATGAAACGGTCACTCAATAAGATAGTAAGGTTATGTGTTATTAACTTTTCCAAAGTTCACATTTTAAGGGAAATTTCACATGGTGTTAGATAATGTTGCATGCAATTGAAAACCACTAAAGAGTTCAAACTTTGCAAGGAACAGAAAATATCTCAAGAAGAGGGAACACTTTGCATGGGTGCAATTTCAGTAGGTCCCACGTTAAATATCTTCTAGTCTTGTATGGGCTTCAAATCCATCATGTGGCAATATCGTTGGCCACCCAACACCACCTTTGAGCAACCATCAGTCCATGAAAATTCGCCACGTGTCGACTCTGATATGTAGGACTAACCCTATGTGGCAATTTATATCGGCCTATGTTAAACTCACCTAATCAAATTCTACCAGGGGAGGCCATATTCTGGTGCGTCGCAGACCACGTGAAGCGGACATTTACTAAAGGGATTAATATGGTTAAGTTAAGTAAAAGCACTTAATCAGATGTTAATTATTAATTAAGACAACGAACGAAGTCGTTTAAACCCTTTTTTCAGGGGGTGTAGGGCAATAATAGATTAATAGTCACTCCCATCAAATATTATATGGATGCTTAAGAAAGACGCTTACGATTTTAAAAGATTATGGTCAGGATAACGTGGCAAATTCTTATACGTCGTTCGTCTGAGGTGAATCAAATCCTATGAAGTATCAGATTCCATCTCTCTTGTCTCTTTAAAAGCCACATTTCATTTCTCCGTTACAATTCAAAGCTAAAACCCTCGAATCTTAACTCAGTCTTATTACACATGGTGTCGAAGAACCCGAACCCGACTGAGGGATTCTACCTGGATCCGAATGGAATGGCGTTACCGGGACTCGAACCTTTCCCGGCGTCGCCGGCGACAGCGTGTTCCGGGTCGGAGGATCTGTCTAAGAAGGTCCGAAAAGCTTACACCATCACCAAGTCCAGAGAGAGCTGGACAGAACCCGAGCACGACAAGTTTCTGGAAGCTCTTCAGCTGTAAATTCCCTCTTCAGTTTCTTTTTGATGAATTTGCTTGCAGCTTCCGCTTCAATTAGGGTTTTCCTTTTTTTCATTCTCAGCCTTTTTTATTTGCAAATTTAGTGAAAGGTTGAACTTTTAGCTGAGAGTGCTTGGTGTTTGACTATTCTGATGTAGCTTCAAATATAACCAAATTCTCAAAATGGTGGTAGTGAAAGGTTCAGAATTGGATGTAGTGGGAGAGAAATTATTCAACTGTGAGTGTAGTTTTTGTATTTGGTTTCTAAATGCTTCTCAATGCAATGAAAGTGCTGTCTTGAAAATTTATAATTTTTCCATATTAACTTCCAATTCCAAACCGTTTGGTATTATGTTCTGTGCGTGGTAATAACTCAAAGACAAGTAAAACAGAACAGTTGAGTTATGGAGCTTTCATGGTAGTTTAAGTTCATTTTTTGCCTTCTTTTTTATTTTAATATGTCCTGATCTGAAGTTTACTCTTTTGATTGCTCAGATTTGACCGTGACTGGAAAAAGATTGAGGCGTTTGTTGGGTCTAAGACAGTTATTCAGGTACTTTGCAATACAATCTTTTGATTGCTCTGAGAAAATTGAGATCTGCATTTTGGAAATCTTAACACTTTTTTGTGATATTTTTACCCCTTGTAGTTCTCTTAATTTGAATTTCAGTTTCCATTGTTAACTGAACTCCAACCTCTCAATTTGCTATCATATGCGAAGGTCTCTGAGTAGTCATTTTGGGGGGCTGCAGCCTTCTCATGACTATGGTTTAGTTGATATATTATTTCTTTTTTCACGTTCTAAGTCCTTTTTGAGAATAATTATGGCTAGAAGTATTTAAGAATTGGAAAAAATTACAGATACGCAGCCATGCACAGAAATATTTTCTAAAGGTTCAGAAGAATGGAACTGGTGAACATCTACCTCCTCCTCGGCCCAAAAGAAAAGCTGCACATCCTTATCCGCAGAAAGCTCCAAAAAATGGTGAGGCTATCTGTTAAATGTGATTTATGTGCCCGGTTTGTAAGCAAAACTAGCTTGTCTCACATATATCATACTTTGCAGCCTCAACACTCTCACAACCTTCAGGATCCTTTCAATCACCAGCTACCATTCTTGAACCTGGATATGTTCGAATGTGTGAGTCCTCCTCAATGCTGATGAAACCTAGTGTTCCTGGTGCTTCATCTTCCTGGACAAACAATGTGTCAAGAGTCAGTAAACTACCTCAAGCTAAAGGTTTGTACGACGAACAATACACATCATTGATTGTTTTGCTTTTTTGGTGAAATTATTTATGACGTATATTTGTCTTAAATGTCTCGTGTCATTGGCAGGCTCAACTGCGGCAAATAACTGTTGCAGTAATATTGAGAGGACTTCAAGAATACTAACAATTGGTGAAACAGCTGAGCAAGGAAATGAAGGTCACCCATTGAGAGGTGAGGGCTTCACACTATGTAGGGATTCATATGTATGACAATAAATACATTTTTTTTTTAGTATCTTTATCATTCTATTGTTCTTTCCTAATATTGGATTAGTGTTTTGAGATGAAGATGAGCAAGGTTATCTATGCTTTGCAAGACTGTTTAATTTCTTATATTCTGTAGTTAGGACTGATATTCTCCCATATTTGCAGTTCTACCCGATTTTGCCCAAGTTTACAAATTCATTGGCAGTGTCTTTGACCCAAATGTGACTGGTCAGTTGCAAAAACTTAAGAAGATGGACCCCATAGATGTTGAGACGGTAATATATTATGTCAAATTGGCATCTCTTATCAATGAATACATTATTGGTTTGCTCTTAGTATCATACTGGTGCTTATTGGAATGCATAATAAGGTGTGTATCATTTTCCTGAATTTCTCATTTTTCTTCTTCATTCACAACCAGGTGCTATTGCTGATGAGAAATCTCTCTATCAATCTGACAAGCCCCGATTTTGAGGATCATGTGAGTGATGCTTTGGAAAGAACTTAACTAGTGTTCTTTATTGTCTTTTTCCTTGTGCATGACCTAAGATTCTTTTGTATTGATGTGTTATTCATCTACATTTTTGCGTTTTAATGTCAATACCTTGCTTCTTACACTCATCTTTAATTCATATGGGATGTATACACTATAACCATATACTATAAATGTATGATTGTTGGATCATATTCTAGTAACAAAATACTGGCAGAGTTGGCACTGATGTCTATGTGTCAAGAGGCCTCTTCCATGCTTGTGTTCTCCTAATGGCATAGGTGCGGCCAATTTCACTATCTGAATGGAGGACTAATAGAAATTGACAATTGCCCCTGATCTTTTAATATCAATTCTGTCATTTACAAGAGAACGCTTGTTTTTTCCTTGACATCATTCCATATAACTGCTACATTGTTCATTTCAGTAACCAGTTTTCTGATGCTGAATTTCATTGGTACAGAGAAGGTTACTGTCTTCTTATGATATTGAGGCAGAATCAGTTGGAGCAAACAAAACCCTTAATGATCAATTAGCAAAAGTTGCCTAACTTTGTGGCTAAAGGTGCCAATTGCAATTTGGATTTACTTCAATCCACAGCCAATGTGAACTTGTATCGGATAGTAGTTTGCCAGGCCACAAGCTGAAAGTTCTGGCCCTCCATCTAAGGCTTGATGCTTCTGTTCATTCAGTTGTATAGTTTGCAAGCATTTTTCATTCAATGCTAAATAGGTGAAGGCCTCATGTGAGTGTACAGAGTAGCAAGCCGATTATGTATAGCGCTCAATCATTTTTCTCTTGAAAGTTTTGGCTCTTTATGGTGGACTTTGTCTAACCCTATAGTGCGATCTTGTGTGCTATGGTGATGAATCCTGTATGAATTGATGCTAGTTTTGATATTGTACAGTTCCAACATGTCTTATGTAACTCTTTCTAAACTTGGAGAAAACAGTATTTGGGCAGAATATTGTAATTTTTGTATTTGTACAGATCAGTTCAGAAACCGTCATTCTTCTGTTTCTGTACCTTGAACAGGAACTGAAAAATTCTGTGAATGTGTATGCTTTTGCAATTACCCCAAATTTCATCAATATGCACTTGATCAATTTTGTTTGAATTGAATGAGAAGAAAGTATGTTCAGCTTTCCTTCCAAGATGGTTTAATCTGCTTCTCTTTTTAATAGTCATGGCTTCTAGCGGGTGATCTTGAAGCAAGACAAACAATGAAACGGTAGAATCAGAGTCCGAGTAAAGTCTATCTGTAAACTGAAAACATAATGCTATGCTTGTCCACGGAGTCGATGAATACTAAATTTCGCAGGTCCGCATTTTCTGCAGATTTTCTGAGAATCGTTCGTAGGAAAACTTTGCATTAGGTCAAGCAACTGAAAATAATTGTTGGCTGAGCATGGTTGCTCTGGTACAGCTAGGGCGTTCAGAATCCAGCAGCTTCACTCCCAGAAAACCAGAGTCTTAGACCGCAAAAGATGATGTCATCCCACCTTTGTCTGAAAATGATGGAAAAGTGAGCATGTGTACAGAATTGGAGAAATCCTGGAGTTATTGAGATCATAAACTAGAAACTCATTCCAGGAAATTATTTTTTGTGATTGGAATTCTAATTCTAATACTAATACTAATACTAATCCTAATCCATATATTAACACTAATACTAATATTAATACTAATACTAATGCTAATACGAATACAAATACGAATACTAATACTAATACTAATAAATAGTAAAGAATCAAAATGGGATAGATTTTTTTTCCCTAAAGATATGTGAGTAATCATATCTTCAAAAATTATAATCTTTTCATTTAGTATACAGTTTTAAAATTTTAAATATAAATACAGTAGAATTAATGATTACTATCTTTTGATTTGTTTTAATTAACAAAAACGACCTTTTTATATGTAATGATAAGACTGTTTATTATTGGATCTTTCTAAATTTCGCATTTCAGGGTGGCTCTTAATAAATATTGTTGTTATTGATGTTGCTGTCGACTTGTTTCAATTAAATTATGAGTATATAATTTATTTATTTATTTGTCTTTGACCAGGGTATCCACCGACGGATTCAGTGACTAATCCCCTCGCTGGTTAGTAGGCACCACATAGGATGGGACAACTGACCCAAAGATTTAAGGCTGCTCCATACTCAAAGTCAAAGATTGAACCCCTGATCTTTGGTTAAGGATGGATGAGTCCTTACCACTCAACCACACCCCTTGGATAGTATATAATTATTTGAAAATTATGTGTTAAAGGAAATTATTTAATGAATCAATAATTTAAAATTAATTACTAAGTTTAATTTAAATTAATAAGTTTAATTTAATACATAACTTTTAAAACTAATGCAATATAAAATTCTTTTAACACAAAAAAAGTTTAATCACAAATTTCTGTGGTGGGCCTAAAAGTAGAAATCCTAAATTTTAATGGGTTTAAAGTAGAAGACCCAGATCCTTTCATCGGGTCCAGAAATTGGATGATCCGAATATAAATAATCGGTTCTCTAGGGTTTTTTAGTCTTGTAGTTGTATCTTGTTCACAGGAGGAGAAGCTCTGCGTCTCTGCAGTTACTACGAGAGTAACAGGGGATTTTTCGGTTTAATCAACAATGGTAGCTCTGTCACTCTTATTTTTATCTGTATCCATCTGGGTTTCTTGGATTCTTGTGTATTGATGTGTGTATAGGCTTACTTGGGTTGTTTTGTTTTACGTTTCAGATCATCCCAGAGAAGAACAGGAGAGAAATTTCCAAGTACCTCTTTCAAGGTTACTCCAGTTCTCAAATTTCTTGTTCTAACGCGGTGGTTGATTTGATTTATTGTTTTGCGTTCAGTTCCACTCGTTAGTAACCCGGGAACCTATGAAACATGATAAGGTTTTGTTTTTATGCTTTGATTTGGTTGCTTATGATCCAAATAGATCGTTGAATACAATAGCATATATTTTACTTTGGTAAGTGATTGGGGAAGTTCTATGATAGCTTTTAAGAACCTATATATCTTCTGTTCTTATCATTCTTTCCATTTTGTTTTTTGTTTTCTTGTGCACTGGAAACATTGAGTTGTCTTATGTAGCTTATGCAAATTTGTAGCTCTACTTGAGAGAGACAATTGAATTGAATTGGCCTAGTGAAATCTAAAGGCTTTTGACGAGGAAGATGGTATCTAACATCTTTTTGTATTTGTTGGGATCTTGTAGAGGGAGTTTGCTATGCCAAGAAGGACTATAATCTTGCAAAGCACCCAGATATCGATGTTCCTAACTTGCAGGTGATTAAGCTCATGCAGAGCTTCAAGTCCAAGGAGTACGTTCGTGAGACATTTGCTTGGATGCATTACTACTGGTACCTTACGAATGATGGAATTGAATTTCTGAGGACTTACCTCAATCTTCCATCAGAAATTGTCCCTGCTACTTTGAAGAAATCTGCAAAGCCTGCAGGCCGACCCATGGGTGGTCCACCAGGTGACCGGCCCAGGTAATATATTCATGTTCAGCAATCTCCTGTTTCTCTAGCTTTTATAATTCTCTCCACATGCCACTTGGTTGCTTAAATTGTGATTAATATGTTGTTCTCATTGTGTATAGAGGCCCACCTCGCTTTGAAGGTGATCGACCTAGGTTTGGTGACAGAGAAGGATATCGTGGGGGTCCTCGAGGAGGTGATTTTGGTGGTGAGAAGGGAGGCGCTCCTGCAGATTTCCAACCATCATTCAGGGTAATCTCAACTTGGTTATTTTGTATACAGTGGATGGAGAAATATCTCAGTTTTCTGCTTGTATAAATAGGCTGCAGTATGCAATATCTTTGCTTTCTTGCAGTTTTCGGAAAGAAGGGATTTGTTTCTTATTTCCTAACGTTTCCTTATCCTCTTTAAACAAAGCATTCCACAATCAAAATATAGTGGTAGCAATCAAT
Source organism: Erythroxylum havanense (assembly GCA_024752395.1). NCBI lineage: Eukaryota > Viridiplantae > Streptophyta > Magnoliopsida > Malpighiales > Erythroxylaceae > Erythroxylum > Erythroxylum havanense. The sequence goes on along the minus strand of JANTNU010000007.1, from coordinate 31,486,191 downwards.
TCCATCCTATTAAATTCATCATCTGTTATACTGGTATTAAGTTGCAGTTCCGGCTTATAGTTTTAGAACGTTCAGTTACACTTGTTTAAGTTTGGCTTTGATATCCATTACTTGTTGGAATGACTGAACGCATTTAGTTGACACTGCTTTTTGATCTGCATTATCTATCTTTTCGTGCGTTCTTAGTTGGCTTCATCCTTGCAATCCTGCAGGGCTCTGGTGGAAGGCCTGCCTTTGGTAGAGGTGGTGGAGGATATGGTGGGGGGGCTCAAAGTAGTTCTTCTGGCTTTGCCTGAATGTCAAGTGTTTCCTGTGGTTTCGTTTTCCCAAATGTAGTAGCTTTGATATTTAAGAACTGTTTTCATCTGTTGACTTGAGGTTTTGAAGATTGAAAGTTGTTTCTGAATTGAAATATAAATTTTTGCCAAATTAGAACTTTCCCACAAG
>JANTNU010000007.1:31399771-31427107 GCA_024752395.1 Erythroxylum havanense | reverse complement strand
TGTGGGGGTATTTTTGTAATTTTATTAAAACTTTTGATACGTTTGCAAAAAAAGTTCTTATATTTTTTAAAACTTACAAAACAGGTACGAAGCTAAATACCAACAACTAGTACCCAAAAAAACTGTTTCATACTATGCTTTGGCCGGTATCTACTGACGTTGTTCATGTTATAGAATATATAAAATTAAGTTGGTCTCACACAACAAGTTAAGCTATTATGATGACACGGTCACTTAACAGTTCCCTCCTATTAAATTCCTCATCTATTATACTGTTATTAAGTTGCAGTTCAGGTTTTGTTTAAGTTTGTTTTTGAATGACAAAATGCATTTAGTTGATACTTCTCTTTTTTTTTTTTTGGCATACATCGGACAGCAAAAACAAAAACTTTACATGACTAGTCTTGGGAGACAAATCCCGGATATATCCTCTAATAGAAATGAAAGGCACCATATTGCTGCAGTAGCAAAAGTGGTAATTCCTAAACTATAATGCGCAGCAACATTAGCAAGTCAATTTGCAAATCGGTTGCTCTCCCTGTATATGTGGCACAGTATAATTGTCCAGTTCTAGTCCAACATTGTGTTGATGCCCATGACTAGAGGGTTATTAGTCTGTGTCTTGTTGAACACCGCTTGAGAGTCCACCTCTAATTCAATCTGATGATAACCCTGATCCCACGCGAGTTGGAGACCAGAGAAAACTCTCCAATATTCTGCAGAGAGAGGGGAGCACCTACCAATATTTTGAACAAATCCTCCAAGCCAAGCGTCTATACTGTCTCGAATGATTGACTGTTTGATTACATATATTGAATAAGATATTTTCAATAGTATTGACAATGAGAAAAGTTTACAACGATCTTAAAATATGAGGACTCATAGAGAATTCTTGTAATATGTTATATACTTATATGTAAGAAGCTTAAGATAATTATGTAATTTTTATTTATCAAATGTATAAATAGTTGTATCTTTTTCAGTAACATAAGAGTAATTTAAATATTTTGCCCTAACTCAAAAAAAAATCTAAATCTATCCCCGACCATGCAGGATAGCAAGGATGAAAAGATAGATAATATCAACTAAATGCATTTTTAGTCATTCCAACAGGTAAATGAATATCAAAGACAAACTTAAGCAGGGTAGTGTAAATGAAAGTTCTAAAACTATAAGACTGAACAACAACTTAATAACAGTATACTAGACGAGGAATTTAATAGGACGGAATAGTATTTTTAATTTCGTACCAGCCAAAAAATATTTTGGGTACTAGTAGCTTCGAATTGGTCAATATTGTAAGTTTTAAAAAATATAGGAACTTCTTTTGCAAAAAATCATAACTTTTAATAAAATTACAAAAAACGCCTCCAGGTGCTTCTGCCTCCCTCCCTTTGTATGATCAATTTTATTTATTTATTTATACTAAATATGGTACTTTTTAATTATAATCGTTAATCATATATTTATTATATTAATTTAATAACAAAAAATTATGCCTCACAAAATTATTTTTAATTAAATATAATTAAAAATAAAGACCATATATTTAGTTAATTAAATATATAATATATATTTATTATTAACAAGAACTATAAACAACATTACTTTCAGTTTGAATGAACTTTTGGCCAAAATGCTATCATAGATCGTAGCATGTCAACTCGTCACCAACTTACAGTGCAACGATATCAATACCGTATCTGACATTGTTACCCAGTTAAATTCTGATACAATATTATATTGATATAGGTTAATAATAAGTATTATTTTAAATAATTTTTTAAACTTTTAAAATAGCCCATAAATTTTTTAAAAATTGTGAAACAGTCCGTCAGCATATTTTACTATATAATTTACATCAATTGTCTCAAAAATCTTAACAATAAAAATTTAAAATAATAACAATTTATTTATTTTTATTAATATTAATTTTCAAATAATTATATAACCACTAAATAAAATGAAATTACTCCGTTCATACAAATGTATAATAAAGATTTTATTAATTTTTTCTTCACTATTTACATTCAAATGTTGTGTATAATACGAATAACATCATTTAGTTATTATCTTAAATTTTATTGGAAATCAAGGAATTACATTTTTTATGTAAGATATATATTAAAGTTAACAACAAAAATATTTTACATCTAAAAATAAGATAAAAGTTTAAAAATTATTGTTAAATTGAAAGTTAAGTTTATATTATACTATAAATAGGGTATTCACAAAATATATACTATATTTTAAATTTTTTGTTGTTTTATAATAATGTATTTTAAAATTTTAAAAAGTAATACAAATACATAGAGTTATTAATTTTTTAAAATTTAAAATGCACTAGACATCGCAAAAAAGTCATAACAAATAATTATATAAAATTGTTATGGAACTTAATTGATTTACCAAGTCTTTATGAATAGTTTTGCTGATAATTGGACTGAATTTAGTAGTCATTTTAGAATGTAAACAATTATTACATACTAGACCTCATATCAAGGTCTATTGAGTTCGTAGGCAAACCAATGTTAAAACTCATACTTTGGCATGAGTCTCACATTTATATGCTAACCGGTGTAGTTAAAATTTCCCCTTAACTTTTTGATTAATGCTATTGATATTGCCTTTATTTCAAAAAAAGTATTTATTTTTTAATTATATTTAATTAACAATAATTTTATGAGGCATAATTTTTTGTTATTAAGTTAATGATTAACAATTATAATTAAAAAATCACCATATTTAATATAAATAAATAAATTTGAATATACAAAAGGAAGGAGGCAGAATTACAGAAAATAAAATCAGAAATCTATGAACCAAGGATTCCAGCATCGCATCGCAAAGGTTCACAGGTGGGAACGTTTGGTTTACTAAAACCTGTTTTTTCAAAGTTCGATGTAAGTTTCGGGAATGCTCTCAAGTTTTTCTTTTGTTGAGTCGAGTTCAAACAGCGCAAATTAATACGACGATGGGTTACTTTAATTCATATTAGTCAACTTTATTGGCCTAATACTGCTCATCAAGCCACTGTAAGCTCCCGACCAAATCTAAGTAAAGTACCGATGATAGCGAATACCTAATACAAAATAGAAAATGGACACCCACAACCAATAGAGACGCATGAACTCACAGATATAGACACTACTAAAAGTTTCAGAGAACACTTGATGACCGTTTAATCTACCTCTTCCATCTTGCTCTCTTCACCACCGTCTTCTTCCAATGGAGGCATATCGGCGTCGTCTTCAGCAGTCTCGCCCTCGTCAATGCTCAGACCTAGTTTCAACATCCTGTGGATTCTGGCAGCGAATGTGTTGGGATCATCCAAACTGAAACCAGAGGTCAAGAGAGCTGTCTCAAAGAGAAGTAGGACCAAGTCCTTGACGGATTTGTCGTTCTTGTCAGCTTCAGCTCTCTTCCTCAGTTCCTCCATAATACCGTTGTCTGGGTTGATCTCCATCGTCTTCTTGGATGACATGTAAGAGCTCATACTGCTGTCCCTTAAAGCCTGGGCCTTCATGATCCTCTCCATGTTCGCCGTCCACCCATATTCTCCGGTCACCAAACAGCATGGAGAATCAACAATCCTGTCAGAGACCACCACCTTCTCAACTCTGTCTCCTAAAATTTCTTTCATGACCTTGCACAGATTCTCGAAAGATTTCTTCTTTTCTTCTTTCTGCTTCTTCTCTTCCTCTGTCTCGTCATCCAGCTTCAGCCCTTCTTTTGTAGCAGAGACCAACTTCTTTCCATCGTATTCCTTCAACTGACCGACCGCGTACTCATCAATGGCGTCCACCATGAAAAGAACCTCGTATCCCCTCTTCTTGAGCCGTTCTAGGAATGGCGAGTTCTCAACAGCCTTCTTGCTCTCTCCGGTAATGTAGTAAATGTCCTTCTGTCCCTCCTTCATTCTTGTCACATAATCTTTCAAGCTTGTTAATTCGTCACCACTCTTGGTTGAGTGGTACCTAAGCAAATCCGCCAACTTGTTTCTGTTCTGACTGTCTTCGTGGATTCCCAGCTTCAAATTCTTGGAGAATGCCTCGTAGAACTTGTTATAATCCTCTTTATTCTCCGCAATTTCGTTGAACATTTCAATGCATTTCTTCACAAGGTTCTTTCTGATGACTTTCAGGATCTTGTTCTGCTGAAGCGTCTCGCGGGAAATGTTGAGAGGTAAATCATCGGAATCAACAACGCCTTTAACAAATCCAAGGTACTCCGGGATGAGCTCCTCGCAGTTGTCCATAATGAAGACCCTCCTTACGTAAAGCTTGATGTTGTTCATCTTCTTTCGAGTGTCAAAGAGATGGAATGGGGCTATCTTCGGGACAAAGAGAATGGCCTTGAACTCCAACTGACCCTCAACTGAGAAGTGCTTGACTGCGAGGTGGTCCTCCCAGTCATTAGTCAGGCTCTTATAGAAGGACGCATATTCCTCCTTGGTGATCTCTTCAGGTTTTCTAAGCCAAATTGGCTTTTGCTTATTGATAAGTTGCCACTCGTGAGAGACCTCCTTGATTTTCTTCTTCTTGGATTTCTTCTCCTTCTCCTCGTCAACCTCTTCAACATCTCCCTCTTTTTCCTTTTTAGCCTCATCATCCTCATCGTCACTTATCTCCTTCTCTGTAGTTTTCTCAGTCCAAAGATAGATAGGGTAGCTGATAAACTCGGAGTGCTTCTTAACAAGGTCCTTGATCCTCCTCTCTTCCAGGTACTCAAGCTGTATCAATACCCACAACCGTAGATCAATATCAAAACACTTTTAAAAAAAAATTCCCATGACAAAATCTATCTAGAATGTTTAAACAGAACAAATCCTTTTACCTGGTCTTCCTTAAGGTATAGAGTTATCTTAGTTCCTCTGCCAAGTTGTTCTCCGTTAACATCTCTTGTGACAGTGAAGGAACCGCCAGCTTGAGATTCCCAGATGTACTGCTCATCATCGTTGTGTTTCGTAGTCACGACAACCTTCTCCGCCACAAGGTAAGAAGAGTAGAAACCAACACCGAATTGTCCAATCATGCTCACATCAGCTCCAGCCTGGAGTGCCTCCATGAACTCCTTGGTTCCGGACCTCGCAATCGTACCCAGATTGTTCACCAAATCTGCCCAACAAATCATAAGTCAGTGCCTCTCAATCAATACAATGTGAGCGCAGACTGATATCACTCAATTAGTGCACTTCCCAAGTCTCGCAGAGAATAACAATCATAAGGATGAAATTCAAAATTTTCATGCAAGTACTAAATAGAAACGTAATAAGATTCAAAGCCAGAATCTGCACCTGCTTTGGTCATGCCTATACCACTGTCAATTATAGAAAGCGTCTTGTTGACCTTATCAGGAACAAGTCTGATGAATAGTTCGGGCTGAGCATCGAGCTTGCTCTTGTCCGTTAAGCTCTCAAACCTTATCTTGTCCAAAGCCTAATCCACAAACAACATATCACAAAAATTAATCCTATTCTCCTTGACAATATGTCTACTAAGAAACACTCATTTTCACACGTTAACACGAACAGAAAGAGAATGAAGAAACCAGAGACGTACATCAGACGAATTGCTGATGAGCTCTCGGAGGAAAATCTCTTTGTTGCTGTAGAAAGTGTTGATGATCAAACTCAAGAGCTGGTTGATCTCAGCCTGGAAAGCGAAGGTCTCAGCATCCGCCATCTGCACTTCCGCCATTGCTATACCACCACAGAAGCTTCACAAAATCTTAAAACCAGCGCTCGAAGATCGCGAGAGCGAGAAAGTAATTTCGCCAGAACAGGTTCAAATCAAGTTTCAATCTGATTGACGAGAATTTGGTGAAAGGAATATATGTAGAGTGCAGGCAAGTTCTAGTGTCTTCTTTCAAATGCGTCACAGAAGCAAAGAATGGGTTCTGGATTCTTCGCGTAAACGGCAACGTTTCGTGTTGTTTTTTATTGTTTTTTAGGAGAAGCTCGAGAATGTTCATACAGCTATGGAAGTCTGGAATGTTCTTCCCTCGTCAACTGACGGTTTCACGGTACCACGTGGGGCACGAGTGTGCCTATTTAATTTTGCAAAATTGACGAATCGAATATTTTAAAAAAATAAATAAATATTTTGTTTTTAATAACTAGGGACTAAGTAGATAAATTGTTTATAACTCTTTCAATAATAAAAAGTTGTTAAATATTATATTTTAAAAGTTATTAGTTATTTTTATATTGTGATTAATATTTTATTTATTTTCATTTAAAATAAAATAGTATTAAAAAATTTTAAGTTCTAATATAGTTTCAAAATTATGAATATATAAAAATTAATTGAATTGATTAAAAAAGATTGAAGATGACAAAGAAAATTATATAAGGTAGACAATAATTTTCAAGACGTGGTAATTAAAATAAAAATTTAAAAATGCATATCAATAATTAAAAACGAAAATAAAAAATAAAAAATGAAACAAGAACTTTCTTAGCAAATTTGCATGATACGACAATCAAAGGTATGCTAAAGCAAACTTCTATAAATATTTTGTCCACAAAAATTAATTTCTTTGAAGTAGTTTTAGACTCATTATTTTAAACTATTATAAATTGGTATCAATGATTAAAAAATTTAACTGATTTCGCCGGTTCAATCGTAAAATATTGAAACTTTCAACTTTTCAGCTCAATTTATTTTAATAGCTTTTTTTGGTTAAAAATTGATCAATTTTATTATTAATCTGTTAATTTTTATTAATTAATAAATTTTTATAAAAAATTAATTAATTTTTATTTAACAATATCTTTTTTGGTTAGAGTTTAAATTTTTCTATAGTTGATAATAATCTCTTTTAATCATATTTTAATTTTTAATTTTATTTAAAATTTTAGTTAATTTTATGTCTATCTAATACCAATTAAACTTTTTAAAATTTAATCAGTGCTTAATTAATGAGTTTGGAAAAAATGAAGGTAGTAGAAACGAAAACAATTGAGTAGTAATATTTTTTATTTTTTGTAAAAAGGAAGAACAACAAAAATTACATGGTAATTTTTGGATGACAGACCCCAACGCATCTTCAAAGAGGATAGGTATGCATCCGTTGGGAGAATGCTCAAGATTAGTGATCTCGAAGGAACACTAAGAAACGGAATGGACAAGTCAATCCGTATAACGATTACCCTCTCTTATACCGCGGTGAACGATGATCATTAGATGAAACGTATTTCTACTTCTGAATTTATGACATTACTTCACGTATGACAGGAACTGTCACCGACATGACGCACACCATCACACGTCTTTTCTTTTTTCCTAATTATTTATATATAAAATATATTTCAGTGTCAAGCCCAACTTTTTTTCTAACTATTTCTATATATATAATATATTTATACATAATAATTACTATATATATATATATATATATGATTTATTGTAAAATAATGAAAATAATTTATTATGTAAATATAATAATTAATTATTTTATCAAAATTTTGATTTACTTTTCTAGAATTATTGTATTTTTACATTTCATTTTATTTTTACATTTAATTAGATATTTTAATTTTATATTTAATTATATTACAAAACATAATTAAATTATACTTTCAGGACATTATGTAATTGAAGATATACTGATACAAGTAAACGCTAGAATATTTTTTCTTAAGAGCTATTGAAAAAATATTACAACATGCTTGATTTTAAATATTGTTATCTCAACCGATGAATAACTTAAATATTATTAATTTTAATATATAATAAATTTTTATTTTTTAAATATTTTTAAAAAATTAAATAATATTAATAATATCAGTAATCATTTCTTTATCATTAATCATTGTTACAACGATTATGTCATTTTCGTATGATTATATTTATTATAAACAATATTATCATCATTGTTACGAGCATTCTTAATTTTTCATATCAAATGTTTTATTTTATTTTAACCTTATTTTATTAATTCTTATTTATATACTTACGTAAAATTCATATTACACGAGGTTTAATAGAATAGAAATATCATATCTGTATCAGGATATCTGCTACCTTAATTTTTGATTTCCGGCCCGATTTTTCAAAATTTTATCAGTCTTTTCACTTCGTTGAGAGGAAAGAAAACACAGTTTTACAAAGCCTTGCCTTTATTACGTACAGTACAATACTCGAATTTAACTTCTTTCAGATAATTCGATTCTGCAGGAAACTGTGACTAATACTTAACAGAACAAGTTTTCAGCTGAACATCTTCGATTGGCAGTCTTTCTTCAGGAAATGGACAATCGATATCTTTCTCGGGCAACAAAGCACAAGGCTTAGGACTCACACGGCTTGAAACTCCTGCGATGTCAGTGCAGTTCCATTGTAGCTCCTCAGGTTTCTGTGTCAAGTTTATTTTTACGTTAGAGACGCAAATTCCTGTGAAAGGGTCTTCTTTCAATCCTTCAAGTCTAGCAGAGTAGGTAACGTTTTCAGCTGTCATGTCCCTGTAATTTATGTTTGCAATCTTTGGCAGTGCCTGTGGATCAAAACCAGGATCAGGGTGTGAACCGTAGGACCCTGTCATCCAGAAAACGTACTTCATAGTACTCATTGTCAGTCTTCTCACGTATATATCTTTCACATAACCTCCTCTTCCTCGAGCAGTTTTGATCCTGACACCGGACTGAGTATTGATTGCTGTTATGTCTTCAGCTCTGACGTCTTGGATTCCTCCTGACATTTCACTTCCAAGAGCAATCGTTGCACTGTCAGGAGAAATGCAGGTTAGTTTTCTTATCACCAGGTGTTCTGTGGGCAGACCAACTTTTATTCCATATTCGTCCCAACCGCTTTTAACTGCAACACAGTCATCTCCTGACATTATGTAAGAATCCTCAATTCTGACATTGCTTGATGAGTCTGGTAAGAAATGGTGAATGAAACACTTGAGTTTTTAGTGAAAATTTTGTATAGCCAAGAACCTCTGAACCTGACACAAATTTGATCGAAATTAACCTGGGTTAATCCCATCAGTGTTAGGGGAATCCACAGGTGCAAGAATCGTCAGACCCATGATCAACACATTACTGTCATGTTTCAGATTTTCTGTCAAGAACACATTACAAGGAAATAGTAGGGTTATGCAAGATCTGATGTAGGTAGCTTGCACCTGCTGTATGTGGGATGAACATTCCAGGAAGGAGAGTTGATCAGAGTGAGGTTTGATATCTGAACCTGATGACAATACAATGTCTCGATTAGATATGGTCGGGTAAGGTTTAGTTTTTGCTTGTGAAACTTGTCCCACCAGATGGCACCTTGGCCGTCAATTGTGCCATTGTTACCTGACAAAACAAGCCATGAAAATCAAAATCTTGTCACGATTGAACCTTTTGAATGAAAGCGTCTAGAGATAGATTACCGGTGATCACAACGTCATTGAGGTTTATCCCTGAAATTAGACTGTTGAACCTTCCTGCAGGGGCATCTCTTCCTTTACCGTAAGAGGGCAGTGCAGGAAGAGCAGGCCATTCTGCCTCATCCTGCCCATAAACACATGTTTTTCACTTCATGATTATGAAACCACAGGTTCACTTTCAAGTTCTGACTTTGCAAAGAAGGCCCGACCCAGCCTAACCTAAGGGCAACCTACAAAACCCGATCTAAAGGGACTCAGGCTATACTAAAGCCTAGTAAAAATTCCAGCTAATGGGTGGGGTTTCAGGACTTGATACATTGCTAACCCTGGTGTATCATTATATTAGTAGTTTTGCTGCTAATGCAACTCTCTTCTAGTGTCAGAAATGGAACAACTCTACTTGATTACTTTAGTTTTTAACTGTAATGTTCTAAGGATAACAAAAGGATTCAAGAAAACCTAACTATTTATGCTTCCATCCTCCCTGGAAAAATAAGAACAGAAAAGGACTTGCAATACCTCTGAAGCAAGAAGAACAGCATCCTTGTCAATAAAAAGAGTGAAATTGCTGGTGAGATTAAAGCTCCCTGTTAACCATTTTCCTGCTGGTACAATAAGCTGTGCTCCACCATCTGATGCGTATTTGCTTAGCTATGTAACTGCTGATTGAAATACCTTTGTGTTGGATGTTTTTCCATCACCAACGCCTCCAAAATCTGTCAGAAGTGCAATGTGTTTACGACAGCTTATTGCAGAAAAGTTTATAGTCTCCTCTTTCCTGATAAATCGGCTTTCTGCTACTTTCCAAGCAATTGATTCCAATAAGAATATGATTGAAATCATCCTGAAAACCTGTCAAAGAACAAGAACCAATCTTTATATATTCAATATTTTATCCTGAACATGATACTCACAGCGAATTGCCTGGATTTGATACACACCTCCATTGCTTGGAGAATTCTTTTCTGTTTAGACTGAAAATGGTGGTATTATAGGAGAGTTTGGTCGATTCTGAAACCGAAAATTTTAACAAAAGGGTGCGAGGATCATGCGAAAATATCAAAATACTTCCATATTCTGTGTAAATCTCGATATTCCACATTCAATCATTGATTTTCATGGAAAATCACGAGTGTTTGCTGTCTGATATCTGCCAAAGTCTAACCTTTTCTTTTGTTTTGCCTTTCTTGGTAAGATATTGTCCATTTCCATTCTTGAATTGAAGACTTGTGACTTTCTGGCAAATTTCGGATTAATTTGAAAATTAATGGCATTTTTTCCTTTTGTTTTGTTTCTTTTTAAACCGAACTCATGTTGTTATCCTCGTTGTAACTCTGAAAATTTTGAACCAATCAATTTTTTGATTTAATTCAATTTAGTAAATTTTTATTAAAAATTTAACAATTTATTAATTAATTGATAAGTTTTTATAAATCGATTAATTTTTATTTAACAGTTTTTAAATAAAATTTTAATTTTTTATAATAAAAAATATTATTCTTAATTATTTTTTAATTTCTTTAATTTTATTTATTCTTTAACTAATTTTACGACATCGTAATACTAGTTGAATCTTTTAAATATTAAACCTCTTATCTTATTGGTTTAATTTTGGGTCTGATTTTTAAAATATTTAGTTTTAATTTTCTTTTTTGTTGAAAAATTAATTTTTATTATTACAATTAATAATGGTACGTCTAACAAGTTTTCCAATTTATCTTCCTGCTAATCATTTTTAAAACAGTCATAAAGAAAAGGAAAAGCAAAGTAACCAGTGGCAATAATGCAATAAATGTCAAGCGCAGTGTCTGTTCATAGGAGGATCTTCTCTTTAGGTATTTCCACTCACAAGTCACAGAAAGCCTACAAAACAGAAACTTGTGGCCTTCGTGCATTTTGAGTTTTCAGAGGCTTCTCTGTGCTAGCTCTCGCGTTTTCGCTCTTCAGAGCACGATCCATCCGCCTCCAATGGCGGCAGGATTATCAACTACATGTGTTTCCAAGCCTTTTATTTATGTTCCGGCCACCATCCTACTCCCAAAGCCCCTTCATGTTTCACTCTTCCGTTCTTCGGTTAGGCACCGGAATTTGTTTTATTCTGTTGGAAGAAAACCCAGTTTCGCTATCTGTGTCATCCTCCAGGACCCGAGACAAAATACCCAGATCGATACTGGCGAAGAGCAAGTGCCTGAGAAGGCGAATAACCAGATCTTGACGCCTCGTGTCGCGGAGAGGCTGGCCAGGAAGAGATCGGAGAGGTTCACATACTTGGTCGCTGCAGTTATGTCCAGTTTTGGGATTACTTCAATGGCTGTTATGGCTGTTTACTACAGGTTTCATTGGCAAATGGAGGTAGCTTTAAACTTCTTTACCTTCTCAGGATTGCTAACCACACATTCTAAAATTGGGATTCGTCGTGACAATACAGGGAGGAGAGGTGCCTTTTCCCGAAATGTTTGGTACATTTGCTCTCGCAGTTGGTGCTGCTGTGAGTTACATTACATTTGTTTCCTCCTCCTCTTCTCAAAACTTTCTTTGGATTTGAGATGTAATCTAATAGCGTTTGGTTCCTTCCGGTTTCAGGTGGGCATGGAGTTCTGGGCTAGATGGGCTCATCGAGCTCTCTGGCACGCTTCTCTGTGGCATATGCACGAGGTTTGACTGCACAAACACATCCATGAAAATGCAAGACTCATAACTAAAGGCTCAGCACTTCCTGACTAGCTCATACTCGATCTATATTTTTTCTCGCAGTCTCATCACCGACCCAGAGAAGGCCCGTTCGAGCTGAACGACGTGTTCGCCATAATTAACGCAGTTCCAGCTATTACCCTTCTCGCTTACGGACTTTTCAACAGGGGCCTTGTTCCCGGTCTCTGCTTCGGCGCAGTGAGTGCTCTACTTCTCCAAGCTTTATGGGTTTTGGGTTAGTTTAAGATCAGTTTTCGGTTTAGTAATACTAAACGGGAAGTTAAAATCATCTTCTTGCAGGGTCTTGGAATCACAGTTTATGGTATGGCCTACATGTTTGTCCACGACGGTCTAGTTCACAAGAGATTTCCAGTGGGTCCAATTGCCAACGTGCCTTACTTAAGAAGGGTAGCTGCAGCACATCAGGTAACACAATCAATCCTTATATATAAAAACAAAAAATAAATCTTCATTGGATGTTAAAATTAAAAACTAACGTTAAATCTGTTGATTTTGGATTTAAATTTATACTCAATTTTGATATTTTTAATTAGTAAAAAATTAAATTTGATTTAATTAGAAATAATAGTAAATTAAATTACAAATCGGGTTTGTGACCAAATTACCGTTTACTATTCCGTTTGCTTGTAAAGGGAAGTTTCTTCGCATAGAAGAATGACAATAATAATGATAATGAATATAGTGAAAAATTAAAATAGATATAATCATTATAATTATGATGATTGACTAAGAAAAATGAATGATTAACACTACCGTTAATAATTGTTAATTTGTTAAAATATTAAGATATAAAAATTTATTATATTATAATTAATTAATTATATTTAATTAGTTAATTATAATTTATTCCTATATTCCTTAACCAAGCAAGTACTCCTAAGTATATTTTGTTTCATTACAGAATTGAGTCTTGAGTCTGACCATCCAACTTGCTTGTCGTTTTCATGCTCTGTTTCAGCTCCACCACTCAGACAAATTCGAGGGTGTCCCTTACGGCTTGTTCCTTGGACCTAAGGTGGGTCTCTAGTTCTTATTGTTTATGGTCACTTCTTTTTAGCCCTTCAACTGTAAACTAGCAAAGTACATTCCTTGTCGTGTGGGACTAAAGATGTTATCTAATGTGGTCCAGGAACTTGAGGAAGTTGGAGCCATGGAAGAATTGGAAAGGGAGATCAACAGGAGGAATAGGTCATATAAAGGCTAAGATCTAATTAGGCCCCAAGTTTTGTTTAATTATCATGTAAAGCAACGTTGTTAAAATATAGGATAGTGTGTAGTATATATTTTTATATAAAGATAAAAAATTCAAAATTGTTTTAGCATTTATATGTAAAAATGTTCTAACGAGTAAGTTTGAGATTGTCTCCATCAAATTGGCTAACAAATAAGTTTAAGTCTGTCTTGATCAAAATAAACTTCAAATTTTGTTCAAAATTTTTTTAAATTTTTGATTCTGAGCCTAAACTCAACTAATTCAATGCTCAATATTGAACCAAATTTGATCAAACTTTATGTTACGGTTTGATCTAATTGTAAGGTATGAGACTTGAATCCTATATTAATTAAATATAAAATTGATAAGGGATTTATAAGAACTTTGGGCTCTCTACTCTCATAAGCTAACTTTTAGGGTGTGGCTCTCCTAAAGTCTTTATTAATTGGTATCAGAGTCGATCTTGGAGTGGTGGCCTGGGAGTGCCAGCCGTGACCAACGTGGTCGTGACCAACAAGGACCTTAGAGTGGTGATCTGAAAAGTGTCAGTTGTGATCAACATGACCGTGACCAATGAAGACATTGATCCTTATGAAGAGACGAATGTTACGGTTTGATATAATTGCAAGATATGAGACTTGAATCCCATATTGATTAAATACAAAATTGATATGAGATTTATAAAGACTTTAGACTTTCTACCTTCATAAGTTAACTTTTAGGATATAATCCTTATCACTTTACACTATTCGAGTCAGGTTAAACTCGAATTATATATCTTAGGCCTAATTGTAATTGAACTTCAAGTCGAACTTAGACTGAACTTAAAGTCTGGGCAAGCATAGGTCGTTCCAACTTATTATTATACTTTATAGCTGAAACTCAATTAAAAATTTTAAATATGGTCCAAATTCGAATGGAGACATTATGGTACGACCGATTTCTGAATTATCAATACACGACAAGAGTTTACATTTGAGGTTTTGTTTCATCTAAAGAATGGACAGCAGATAAGAATGTGTACTACTTTGTGTAATGGACCAATGTCCTATCGCTAAAGTTATCCATATCTTGATGAGTGTTGGATTACGCTGAGGTGTAATGTCGTATACTTGTTGGGGGAAGAGATACCGGTGACCACCTTTTCAAGCCCAGGATAATATTATTTATTGATTTAAGAATTTAATAAATAATAGTATTTAAGGGGTCGGGCTGACGTTGGATTGTACACGTGTAATCATCTACCTCGTATTTTTCGAACCCATTTAGTAAAAGAATAGTTGACCGGGGAAGACGTGTTACTGTAATGATGACAATTAACAGAAAACGAAGAGCTTGCCTTGACTAGTTGCTTTTCCATTTAAAACCTTGATATTTAAATTATTAATTTATTAAATAAGTTAATAATTTACTATATACACATTTTTTTAATATTAGAGTACATGTTAAAAATTGCTCAGCTGTGATTAGAGATGGTAATGAATTTTCAACCCGATTAATATCCGTACTATTCTACCTGGAAAAATAAATATGGAGACAAAAAAATAGATCTTAAATGGATGCTGAAAATTAGATGTGAAAGTGGATATAGATTTAGATATGAGTCTAGTGATGACCTGAACTAATGGATACCCATATCCTATCTATTTTTTGTTAACTCTAGTTTTTCTATTTATTTCTTGAATATTTATAGTTAAATAAAATAAAATATTAGTGTTTTCTTAGAAAAATAACTTTAAAATCTTCACTTTACTCTTCAGTCCTTACCTTTTTCGTCATATTTTATTTTCTTATAAGATAATAATAATACAAATGATATAGAGATGGAGTTTTGAATGTTGTGGAGTTCACGTAAAGACAATATGAAACTTTGGATATTTCGGTCTTTGTTCCAGTTCTTGATTGTGAAAAAATATGTTATCTTTGTAATGGACATTATGATTTTTATTATTTTAATTTTATGATTTTTTAAGTCATACAAATCAAAATCTTGACTTATTATTATTAAAGTAATTTTAATTTGAAATGTTCGTAAAAATCTGTTTTTTATATGAGTAATACCCGAACCGAATCCTACCTATTGTCATCTCTATTTGTGATCAGAATGTCACATGTTTGAATTACAAAGACAGTCTCTTTGTAAAAATATAAAAGAAGATTGTGTACGTCAATATCTCTCCTTAAATTCTCACATAACGAATAATCTTGTGCATTGGGTAAGTTGAACGAACAGTTTGGCATGCTTTAGGAATTGACATTGCAATCACTCAATACCATCCTTCAATCCAACAAGAATGTATTCCACTTGGTTACTTAGTTCATTGTTTAATCGAAAAGGCACCGAAAGTTACTTTATGGTCATATCCAAAAAGTGTAAATTAAAAAAAGAAGATTAGATTTAATTCCATATTAAAAAATCAAAATTAAGTTAATTAAAATCAAATTTTAAATTTAGTTTGAGTTTATATATATATACATGAGTTGGCATCAAGAGGCATAAGGCAATCAAGTTTCGAGTTGAAGTAGGGTTAAAGATAACCATTGAAATAGTCCTCATGCAGAGTAGTACTTCAATCATATCAGATACAGAGTGCTTTCGAAGTCTATCCTGAGGAATATTAAAAGATTGACAGGTCAAGACCTAACTGTTCTATTTCCATTCAGTTTACTTTTATAAAGAATGGTCTCCGTTTTGTGAAATTCTAATGTCAATGACCATGGAATATCTTATCCCTAGCAGAAGAAACTTTTCTGCCTGCAACTCCAAGGTGACATTTGGACCGACCATCCGACATTATCCTATAAAAACTCTGAAAATGGAACCTGGGACCCTGTCGATCTGTTCGCATCTCAACTGAAATTTCAGAAGTCAAAACTTGGAGCCTAACAAAGGTAGGGAATTCAGGTAACTCGGACAGTCTTTAGCATGAAAAGTCAAGATCACTTCGTTGTTAAAAGGGATTAACAGATCCAGGAAAAGGAACGGCTAAAAGCCTAAGGACAATTTTGGGCCTCTAGGTCCAGTAAAAAGAGTTGAATAGTCTGTCAATTGTCGAACTGCCCAACAATGGTGATCAAAAGACGTGACCAAGAAGCCACAAAGCCCGGTCTGTTTGGTTGCTTGGAAAATGAAGGAAAGTTTAGGCAAAAAGGAAAGAGGAATTTTCAATTGGATCCACAATAACAAACAGGTAAATCAGATCACTTGTTTATGGGTTGTTCTTATACTCATATCATTTGGAAGGAATTGTTGTTAGCATGTGGCATTAGCAGGTCTCCTACTGACTGGTTGTCTGAGTTTACGTGGCTCATTCGTTATGGCAAAGGTACAACTTTGCGCAGTGTTTTGCTTACGCTGTCTTGGAACTCCTTCATATATTGGATATGGCGCGAGCGAAATGCACGATTATTTTGTAATGCACTTAAAGCTGAGCATGATGTTTTTGCTCTAATTAAAGAATCTGTTAGGATCAAGGTGTTGGATACTAAAGTTTGCTGCTGTAAATTCCTCTACTGCTGCATTATGTAGTAGTTGGAATATAGGCTGAGTTGTTTTTGTTTCTGGTTGTAATGTTGTTGGTCGGTTTGTAGTGTTGCAGTTTTGTTGCTCGGATAAATAAAGCTTTTACTTATCCAAAAAAAAAAACAGGTAAATCAGTTCCTCTACATTATGCGTTAAATTAAGCTGGATTTTAATTCATTATGCAAACTAAGTTGATAGATTGTTCAAACATTATAGTGACTTTGAATACTTAACTTGCAATGGATATGATTATGCCGTAGCATATTTACCTAATGTGTGTTTACAGCAGGGACAGCATAGGCCTGAGCCCGGAAAAGTTTCAGGTCCAAACCTGATCAAACTGAGCTCGACTCATTAGCATTTTTATCTAATGTGTCTTTATAATAGGGTTGGCATAGGCCTAAGCCCGGAAAATTTTCAGGTCCGAGCCTGATCAAACTGAGCTGGGGTTGGCCTGAGTCTGTTCAAACTGAGCTCAGCTTATTAGCATATTTACAAAATGTGTGCCTTAGTGGCGTTGGCATAGGCCTGAGCCTGGAAAAGTTTCAGGTCCGCCTGATTAAACGAAGCTCGGCTCATGCGGCACCAGGCAAACCTGAGAGTATTATACAGGGAGCATCGTCTGCTTGTATTAACTTTTGTACGAAGTTTGCAGGTATTGCACCATTGACAATCTCGCTTGAGCTGCAATGTGTCAAGTATGTCCATTAAGAGATCAGAATGCAGAGTCCAGGGCTCACAATTTCTTTGAATATAAGCATTCCAAGTGATTCTTTATGCTGTCTGCAATAATATCTTGGGAGGAAAAAAATCCTGAACCAAAAAAGCAGGGATTTTCCTCATCCTTTTTCCATTCTGAAATTGCATCAGGAAAGACCTCTCGGTTTCTCTGCAAACTCAAGGCACTTGCCTGTGGTTATTATCAACTTACACACCAAAATCAGACAAATCGAATGATTCTTAGAACCTGAATAAAGATTGACTATATTCTTTACATAGGCCAAAAAGGCTCATGGAGAAAAAGAGGTATGGATCGGTTCATTAAACCTCAGAAATATTCAGAAACAAAAGGGCAATCTTTCCCCAACATGAAAGGAAAACACTTCAACCAAATTCATCAAAACTTGGAAGCAAGGTACATGATACATGTATCACTATTAAACTGATGCTAGAAAAGTTGCTATCTGCTAGAGGAACTTGGAATCAAAACACAAACTTACAATAACCAACTATACAAAACTTGGAAGAAATACCCTTTATGAGTTATAACCA
This sequence comes from Erythroxylum havanense, assembly GCA_024752395.1. NCBI lineage: Eukaryota > Viridiplantae > Streptophyta > Magnoliopsida > Malpighiales > Erythroxylaceae > Erythroxylum > Erythroxylum havanense. Next base: position 31,409,009 of record JANTNU010000007.1, on the reverse strand, counting down.
CAAACAATTACCTGAATCTAGCAAGCCTAAGCTTCATTTCAATACCTATCCACCAAAGAAGGAGAAAAACCCACGTTTTTTGGGCTCCTCCTCGACCATAACAGCTTTCATGGTGTCCTGCTCCACAAGTCTCCAAGCAGATTGTTCAAAAGCTAGACCAGCTAGTGTAGGAGGCTTATTTAACACAAGTGGGTAACCTCTGTTTGTGCTCCTAATGACCTCGGAATCCTCAGGAATCACACCCAACAAAGACAATCCCAACATCTCCTGAACATCAAGCACAGACATCATGTCCTCACCTTTGATCATGTCTGTCCTAACCCTGTTCACAATCATCTTTATATCCCGAATACCATCACATTCCAACAACCCTGTAACTCTATCTGCATCTCTCAAACTAGTTATGTCCGGCGTCGTCACGAGCACTGCCTCATTCGCCGGCGTTATAGCGGTGATAAACCCTGCATCGATTCCGGCGGGACAATCAATGAGTATGAAATCTGGGCAACCTTCGGTCCTCGCTTTAAGTGCGTCCACGAGCCAAACCAGTGCTTTACCGCCGAATCCCAATGGAAGCTTAGACCTGGGTTTTGAGATGCACAAAAGCTCGAAATTCGACCAACGTTTGTCTCGAACCAGAGCTTGGTCAAGCCTGCAATCACCATTCAGAACCTCCACGAGCGTGTAGTTTACGCGGTTCTCAAGCCCGAGTAGAAGGTCAAGGTTGCGGAGTCCGACGTCGGCGTCGACGGAGACAACGGAGAAGCCAAAGCGAGCCAAGGAGAGTCCGACATTGGCGGTGGTGGTGGTCTTGCCAACGCCGCCTTTACCTGAAGTAATCACGACGACACGTGGGGTCTCGCCGGATAGTTCAGGCTTCCTATTGTATTGAAGAAGGGATTGGGTAGTGAAATGGTGATGGGGTCTTAGGGTTTGGGTTTTGGGAGTGAAATGTTTGAATGGTGTAAAGGAGTGAAGCAATGAGGGTTTTGAGCAAGTTGGGATTGGCCTTAGAGACATGATTGAAAGAAAAGCTTGTATCTTTGTGTATGAATGGTGGGTGTGCGAGAGAGTGATGATTTACCCTACCCCATAGCCATGAGGAAGATCATTTCAGGAAGAAGACTTTGGGTTTTAGAAGATTTGTGCTTTCTGTATATAAAACAAGAGGTTATTGGAAAAGCCCACTTCATAAAATATGATGGACTTGGACTCTGTTAAGCATTTGGGTCAAAGTGACCCATCCAAGTTTTGAATAAAAGAGATTAATTATAATTTTAAGGTGCCTTTTGTTAATCAAAAAATTAAAATTGTTATAAACCTAGTTTAGATATCTTTAAATTTTAGCTTTTAATATGCCATTCGGGATAACGTTATTTAGAGGGTGTTCGTGAAAAATAGAAACTAGAGGTACGTAATGTTGATGTTGTTAGATCATATAAATCGAGAAAGGTTTCATAAGCTTATGAAATCTTTCACTAATAAGTCTCGAAAGAGTGGATTTTCTAGCCTTGCAAGAGTTAATTACTTAAATTAGTCAACAATGTGTGTGAATTTCTCATTTAGTCCTTGAAGTTATTTGTCACTCCACTTGACCTACAATTGAAACCCAATGAATTGAAACCTTCTTCACTATCCAAAGCCAACTTGATCTCCAATACAATTTTTCAAGATTCAGAATCTGGACCATCCAAGGAATTTAGAAGCGTGATTGGACGGCCAAGATTAAACTTACTGTGGGGGCCCACTCAACCAATATGTTCTGTCTTGCCAAGTGGCTTGACGTTAGCTGAGACGTCAATGTACCCATAACTGAAACGTGTAAAGATATCGTTGGCTAAGACAATTGCTCTCACTATTACACACCCTCTCTTCGGTCTTACTCTTTCTTTGCTTATATCTCTTCGTATCTTCACTTTATCAAGATCCAAACGCTCTGATTTGTAACCCTAAATTCTATCCTTCTCTTCTCTTCCTGATTTCGACGAGTATAGGGAAAGCTTGAGGCACTCTCACTCTTGTCTCTTCCATGTAATGAAGGTTCAAACTTGATGAAGTTTGCGGTGCTTGTCTTGTGTTTTTAGTGGATTGTTTTGCCAATTTCGATCGTATGATTGTTTACATCTTAAAGTTGGTGGCTTTTTGTTAATGGGTTTTCGGATCTGATCTTTGTATAGGACCTTTTGGCTTTTCATGGTTGGAATCTGTATACTTTTATATAAAGTTAGATTGTGAATTGGGGTTGTTGGTTAATAAGTGTTGGCACAGTTCAGATTACCGAGTGGTTCTTTGTTCATTTAATCAGGGAAGTATGGTAGGAGATCTTTTCTGGAGTTGCCTACTTGGGACGTATGAGTTTCTCTGTTTTTAATTGCTTACCTTTTGGCTAGAATTGATTCTTAATCAGATATGAGTCACAGTTTGTGGGTTGTTAATCTTCCGGTGATTGTGATGTCGTCTTCAATTATTACGTATATGGTAAAACTTCTAAATCAGAGATATGACGGAAGATTGCTAAAACTTTTAATAAGCTTAAGGGACTATCGAAACCATACCTAATTCGTTTGTAGATCTCACATGATTTCATTTCAGTGAAGTTTCATGTATTGATCTGATCTTTTACAAAACCGACTCCTTTTGATTGTATATGAGCCCAATGTTACTATGGTAACCTGTGTAGCATGTTTTCTTTCGTGGTTTTCTATTTTTTTTTTTTTTTTTGAAATCTTTCCTTTCAATTGCAGTGATGTTTAGACTTTTAGCTATGTGCAGTGATCACAAAAAGGGAAGTTGTGAATGTCTTGGTTGCCCGTTGCTCAATTGTGTTCTCTGTATGTCTATGTTTACTACTCTCTATCTTGTTCTGATCTGCTGATACTCATGACATTGTCGCATTTCCAACTGCAGCAAAGGAAGGCCATGTGAGCTGCCTGAATCAGAATCCGATCGCTGCTGTTATTGCTTTGATTTTTTTTGTTGAATATATTTTCTTAGTTATAATGAGTAAATGCAAGGGTTGTGGGAAGTTGGGAAGAATGGTGCCTAGGGATGGGTTTGTTAGTGGCTACCATGTTTCCCTTATGTTGTCCCCTGTCGTCTCTGTTTGGGATTGTATTGTTCGAAAGAAGAGGTATTCCTTCAGGCCCGAGTGGGTGTAGTCATTGATTTTCCTGGTTTTGTTTGTTTTGGTTACTGAAACTAGGCAGTAAGTATTTAGTCTTAAACAGAGGACAGAGAAGAAAAAGAGAGACAAAATTATGGGAAAATGTTTAAATGTTAGAAAATATATTCTAGCATAGGTAGAAAGTTGATAAACAGATAGCAATCATAGTTGGCAGTTTCCATGGAGAGCATACCGTGCAATAAGGTGCAACCTGTTGTCAGAAAAGTTAAGAAGAAGCAGATGAAAGGTGAGCTGGACCATCTCAAACGGGCAGAGAAGAAGAAAAGGCGTTTAGAGAAAGCACTTGCTGCGTCTGCAGCTATTCGATCTGAGCTTGAGAAGAAAAAAGAAAAGAAGATGGAAGAACAGCAGAGGCTTGATGAAGAGGGTGCTGCAATTGCAGAGGCTGTTGCTTTGCATGTGTTGCTTGGTGAGGATTCTGATGATTCATGCAAATTTGCTTTAAACAAAGAAGTGTTCACCTCGTGGAACTGCAACAACGAAATTGAGCTCGTAATGGCTGAAGAGAAAGCATGCCTTCCTTACTGGGGCTGCACAAGGAGTTCACTTGAAAGAATTGGGTATGGAGCTGATCGTAAATGGGATGATATCCAAAATGGTGATTGGTCGTTTTCATATGGTTCTTTTAGAAAGGATTTTCATTCACCATACTTTGACGGTGGAAGTTGTGGGACTACAGAGTTCTCGGCTGGTCTTATTGCAGCTCAGGCTGTTTCATCCCTTAAGATAGCAGAGGAGGCCTGTGCTGATGCAATTGTCTTCAATTGAATGCCAGGAGGGCTTCATAAGCAGTATTTTGCTTTCTTTGCTGGGTCTTTGGTTTTCTTCAGAATAAAACTATTGTATATATTCCCAAGTTTCTCGTTGTCTTGCTTGCATGTTTCTCCATATCAAACAAATGTTGTACCTTGGTGCTTTCTGTTGCCTGTTGGTTTCTTTCAAATGCTCTTTGTATTCTTGTTCTGGTTGATTTTTACTATTGGAGAAACCTATAGCATCCTTAGTGGGAAGTGGTATCAAGATGTTCTTAGTTATTTTACTTGAATTGTAAAACAAATAGCACTAATCTGCTTGTACATTGTGGAATTTGGAAACAGTTCACTTTATCATGTAGGCGCTGCATTAGTTATATGCTAAGAAACACGGACACGAGCTGCATTAGTTATATGCTAAGAAACACGGACACGAGCACGGGCACGGGCACAGGACACGACATAGATACGGGAACATACCAACTTCTAAAATTTGGTAGATATGAACAGGACATATATGTATATATATTATAAAATTCAAAATTAAGAAAAAAATTCAAAATTCATAATATGATATATATATATATATATTGATTAATGTGTTTCATGATAATTCATACATATTTAATACTTTATAAGCTCTTCTCAAAATATATGAAGTATATATTTCATTAAGTAATGTCCAAGCGGTCTCTAAACGTGTCCGAGTTGTGTTCATCGTATGTCAATAGATGTCCAACATGAACACGTGTGTAACACGCTAACATGGTTCTATTTTGCCGTGTCCGTGCTACATAGCTTACATGAAGTTAAGCCTATACCTCAAGGTTTCCTGCTACTTCAATGACTAACAATGCAATCTGCACGGCACAAAGTGCACTCTCGTCTCCCATTCACTTTCTTCCTTTGAAGTCAGTTGACTAATTGAGTACAATTCAGGCCAATATTAACTCATTTCCTCGAGGAAAGTGACACAACATCTAACGTGGGCACAAACATGATTAAAAGCTAATTATAGAATGCCTCATGAATCGCAATCCAGATACCAAATATTATCAACAGTAATATCTGTTGTGTAGAGAACACTTAAAATCAATAGGCTTTTGGATGTACTACGATCCTTTAGACAAACATTACTAAAGATTCGGTTGAAAGAACAAATGAGAATTTTGCAGTTGCCACACAATGAATAATACTATTGGCTTTTCTATTATAAGCATTCCATCGTGCCGTATCCAAAGATGCCAAAGAAAGTGAATTTTCTTTCACACCATATTCATCAATGATTCATGTACCAGTAGTTGTTCAGACAATTGTCATCGTGAATTTTGGCCAATTGGTAGATCCAATCTTTGATCTTGTTGCTACTGAATAAGCACATCTTCGTACTTATTTTCAATATCTGAGCTACTTGATGGTTTGGCACCAGATGTAATCAGGTTCTTGAACCATGTAGCCTGAACTCTAGGGCTTCCTCTGTTTGAACTGCTAGGGGACTTGGGAGCTGAGCCATTGCTTGAAGCAACACCTAAAAGGAAGCGATATGCCACTTTACTTGCTGATACAATCTCTGTCTTAGCTTGTCTCAACTGTGATTAAACCACCCAAAGAAGTAAAAAGATGTTAATTGCCTCAACACAAATGTTAGTGACAAGAAATGGTAAGTACTGATGATGGATACAATAAAACAGTTGCCCAAAGGAGATAAAATTCAAACAGAAAACATTCAATTCAAAAAATTATTAGTCATAATGTAGGACAATGATCGATACATTTTGACTGCTAGTAATAAGTAAATGCTGATCAGTATAACATACAGGAACAAAAGAGAGCATCTCACCCTTATTGCTGTGTTTCCTGCTACTTCCATAGCAGCATCACCAGCATTAGCAAAGCGATTAACCCAACCTGTTAATAGTACCAGTGGAACACACATTCCAATAGAAACAACATTACTAAGACTATAACTTCAAATCACATCAGAAACTAGAATATAAATGGATCATGACTGATAAAACATCCTGTTTATAATTCATAACTGAGGCATTCTCACAAAGAAAAATGATTCTTTGTGAAATAAGGTACCTGGAAGTTTTGGCACACCAAGCCTCTCACAGAACTCATCGCAGAAGTGATTGCAGTTCTTAGCTAACAAGTCGTATGAATTTCCAGGCCATTCTCTACTCAGCTCTCGCAAGATCTGATTTACCTTAAAGATCGAGAAGTTTGTTCTTCCTAGAACAATGCTCTCACGATATGTATACATCGGATTCCTTTTAGAAGGACAACTGAAAACTCCAGTTCCATGATCACAAAATCCAAATGACCATTCATCATCTCCATATACCTACAAAATATATAGCGTAATCTATTAAACTAGGCATTCAAAGATTTCGACGAAGTACACAAAATTATGTAATGAACAACATCTTCGTCTTCCTTCTTTCATGTATATGAATCTCTTTCTAGAACCAAGCACTTCCTAGTTTTGGCCAACAATCAGCGATTGGGTGGCATATTTAACATCAAAACCATGAAAACCGCAAAAGCAAGACTGACATGAGAATCAGTAACAAACTCCCGGATCTACCCAACAAGATTCTACTATTGCTTAAAGGCGCGCATTTCAGAGTCAAAAGACTCCATCTTGAAGAAAATAGCCGTTAATAGACACAAATACAAACCCAAAATGATCTCATCCTACCAACATTGGCAAATCAATACCGATAGAAATCAAACAGAAGCAAGTACGACGACAACGACAACGACGACAACCTGAACAGCGCTATGGAATATGCCACCCAGACCTATCCCGTCCTTGAAGATCTTGTTGATATTCATGATTGTGTTGTTCGTCTTCTCCGACCCACTATTCGTCACATCGTATATATGCAACGTAACCTCCGTCATTGTCACCCAAACCACAGAAACAAATCAAAAACAAAACAAAAAAAAAGTAAACCCAACTCTTAACCCTAAACGAAAATTCAAATCATCTTCTCCTCCACTCAACTCCCTCTCGCTCCAACACTCTGCACAACCACTCCAGAGCGCGAAGAATGATGCTTCGAACTTCGAACTTCAAACTCTACCTTTAACTGTGATTTGATTTCGAAACTTTCATTTCAATTTCAAATCCCATTCTTCTCCGAACTGCTTTTTTTTTATAAAAAAAAAACTTTCTTGCATTTCCATTTCGAAGTCACTAGAAAATGATTAACCGATTGGGGTCAATTTGTAAATTATAAGACCTTTGAGGGCAAAGAGGAAAGGAATATCGGTCACTTTTTGAGAACTGGCCGACATTATTAGGAACATGGTTCTGTGAATTATGATTAAACGCAGCTGGATACTGGTCCGTGGTCCCCATTCCACATCAGCCGACCCGTGATTATTCAAGTTGACCGACAGATCTCAAATGACTATACTGCCCTTGCTTTGTCCGGTTAATTGTTTATTTAAAATGTCCAACCGTTCCGTCCCGCCTAAAGTTTAAAGGCCAAATTTGAAGATATCATTACTAGCATTTTATGTAATAACAGAAATCACAATCTTTCACTTAATATTAATGATTAAAATTTTTAATTAATTTAACTGATTTAATTATAAAAATTTCTAAATTTTTCAATTTTTTAGTTAAATTTTTGACTTTTCACTTTGATTTATTTTAATAACTCTTGTTTTAAAAAAGTAATCAATTTATTAATTAATCAGTTAATTTTATAAATTAATAAATACTTATAAATTAAAATTAATTAATTAATTTTCAATCAACAATTTTTAATTAAACTTCGTATTTTTAATAAATAAAGGTAATCTCTTTTAATCATATTTTAAATTATTTAATTTTATTTAATCTTTGACCGATTTTATGACCGTTTAATATCAATTAAACTTTTTAAACCTTAAATTTGTTTAAATAATGTTATGTTAGTATAATTTTTAAAATAATATTGTTTCAATTTTAAAATTATATATTAAATCAATATTATTTATAAGAATATCTAGTCCGATTTTTGTATAGGGTTTGCCTAGTACGGAGCCAGCGCGATTTACAAACTATTGCGTCAATTCAAAAATTTTAGACAGAAGATCATAATTTATTGAGAAGGTTAAAATTATTTTAATTTTAAAATTTTAGGGTTGAACATAAATAAAATTATATTTAAATCTATAAAATTGAAGATATCATTAATAACATTTTATGTAATAAAAGAAATCATAATGGCTTCGTGATTGAAAAACTTAATTAATCTAACCGATTTAATTATACAAAATCTTAAATTTTTTAATTTTTTAATTCAATTTTTAACTTTTAACTTTGATTTATTTTAATAACTCTTATTTTTAAAAATTAATCAATTTATTAATTAATTAGTCAAAATTTGTAAATTAATGAATAATTATAAAATAAAATAAAATAATTAATTTTCATATAACAATTTTTTAAATTAAATTTCAGATTTTTAATAAATAAAAATATTATCTTTTAATTATATTTTAAAATAATATTATGTTAGTATAATTTTTAAAATAATATTGTTTCAAATTTAAAATTTTTAAAATATATATTAAATCGATATTATTTATAAAAAGTGAAATTAAAATAATATCATATTTAAAAGAAGGTCCAGTCCAATTTTCGAAATTCGAGTTTAATAAGGTAGGAAAAAGTGAAAGGAAGTGGGCAGTATAAGTGCTGGTCCTACCTGATAATGAGACCCACTAAGCACTCCTCACGTACTCGCAACTTAGTTGACAGACCCCAGCCCCCACCAACGGAAGGGGAACATACAAGAGGCTCTTTTTTTTTTTTTTGATTAAAGAGAAAAGATATAGATTACAAAACGAGTCGGGACTTGAACGGGACTTGAATTTATGAGATTAGTATATGTTTAATTTAACTTTTGGAGAGTAAATAAGTTTTTTATTATAAAAATCTTTTAAAAAAATTATTTTACTGTAAAATAAAAAATATCTTTTAATAAATATAATTTTTTGGATTGTTAAAATATAACATTTTAAGAAGCTCAAATTTAGAACTCTAAAAAAATACCTTTTTATATAAATTTTTCCGATCAATTAATAAGCATATTTTTTAGTTCCTTTTGTCTTTATATTTTATACATAATTTCTACAATAAACACAAACTCATATTCACGTTTATTTTAGGATCTATATAATATTATTTGGTTTTTTTATATTTTAATATTTATTTTTTATATTAATTTTACTTATGTTATAATCCATATAAAAGATTTTGTTAAATATATTTTCATTTATATTTCATATAGTTTAAAAT
>JANTNU010000007.1:31354699-31366044 GCA_024752395.1 Erythroxylum havanense | reverse complement strand
GTTGTTGTTGTTGTTGTTGTTGTTATTATTATTATTATTATTATTATTATTATTATTATTATTATTATTATTATTATCATTATTGTTGTTGTTGTTGTTATTATTATTATTATATGTTATATATTTTTTATTAGAGTTATAAACTTAATTTTTGTATAATTAAATATGTAAATTCTAAATTACTATAAGAATATTTAACGAAATACTAAATTCATACTCTTATAAATTTTGTTAAAGTCATATCTTCATAAGTCATTTTATACATAAACAATTAATACTAAACAACTAATTTTACTAAACATTAAATGACAATCAAGTAATGCAATTTATTGGTTAAATCAGCTAATGCAATCAACTGAATGCCAAACAAAACCATATCAGCTGATTTTACCAGCGGATAATATTAGCTGTTTATTAAAGATGTTTAGTAAAATTAGCTTTTTAATATTAATTGTTGATGTGTAAAATGACTTATAAGAGCATAGCTTTCAAAAACATTAGTCTTTCGTTAAATATTCTTATAAGAATTTAGAATTTATATTTTTAATTTTACACAAATTAAGCTTATAATTTTGATAAGAAAACATAATAATAATAAATATTGAGATCAAAATTATACTTTTTAACTCAAAGGAGAAAGGTTCTTAACTAATTTTCTTTATCGTTTTCTCGTTGTGTGTTTTTAACTAGCTAAATAATGACCGGTAAAAACTAAAAAATTAAATGTTCATGTACACCAATACCAAGTTGATGAAGGAAAAAAACATATATGTCCAAAGGCCAGTCAGTTATTTACAATAAGCTTAAGTAAAATGTTACTTCTGAATTTTTAAAAAGTCAGTTGATTGGGTTCAATCAACTAATCCAATTAGCAACAAAATCAATTAGTTAAATATATCCAACCACTACTTTTTAACTTATCAGGTGGCCCATAATAAATTGAAATTAATACGAAAGCCCATTTGAGTTAAAAGAAAGCCCACCGAAACGAGGAAGCTATCAACTCCATCCGACTTTACAGATTGCTATTAGGTTTTGAAATGGGCTAGGGTAGATCAAATAATTTGTTAAAATGAAGAGTAACTTAATCTTACTTAATAATTTTATTTACTTTTGTAATTAAATTAAATATAATTACATTTAAAATGTCTTTAAAATATATAAATTTTGATTCAATAATTAAATATATTTAATATAAATATTAATTTGTAAATAAAAAGGAAAAATTTAAACTATTTATTTTATGGAATAATATAATTTTATTAATAAAATTTGAATAAATATTTTATAACATATAAAATAAATTTAATTAATTAAAATAATTTATCTTTAAAATTTACCTAATACATAGCTTGATATTAATAACTAAATATATTTTTAATTTTATTTATAAAAGAAAAATAAAAATTTAAAACAAAAAATTTAATAAAAAATAAAAATAAAACCAACCCAGAGTAAGATTTAACTCCTCCTCACATTCTTTCTTTTTTTTTTTCTAATATGTGTGAGTTTATATCATTCAACCGTTTGTTTTTAAAATAATAATTTATTGATAATTTTAAATAAATAATTGTTCTAAAAAGGCATCTGCTTGTTTTATTAGGTACGTAGGGACGTTCGAAAAAGTTCATAACTCAATTATGTAATTTAAGTCAGAAAAGCGTTTCTGGCTGCAGTCCAATTCAACTTACCTTTGTCCAGTGATGTGATCGAGTTATGTTCTCCACAGACATAATTTTCGTAAATTTATATTCACGTTTATCTTATAAAAATTTTAAAAGATTTGATTAGATATATTTTTATTTATATTTTATGTAATTTAAAATTATATAATATTTAATATATCTTACTTTGCACATTATATAATATATTTTAAATAATATTTATATTTATAAATAATTTTATTACAAAATAAAATATAGTTAAAATTAAACGTGTCTTTTATTTTTATATTATCAAATAATATACTATATAAAGTTCAATTAAAAAAGTTCTTTTTAAATGACAGTCAAATAATCAACTGATTTTTTAGAAATTTTCTTATTAGAAATACCGATATAAACTTAACCAAACATAGACAAAAATTTAAATGAAGTTGACATAGCAATGGGCTAACCAAGTCTTCTAAAATATTTTTAAAAATTTTGAAAATATAGGGTAAATAATAATTAGATCAGAGTCCGAGTTATCCAAGCTCAGGCTTACCTGATACCTAACTCTTTTAAGTAAAATGATGATGTTTTATTTTAAATAATTGTACCTCAAGTTTGTTTAGGTTTAAGCCTGGTCTATGGATTGACCTATTAAAAACAACTAAATTTAACTTCATATTTCAAAGATTGTCATCCATAAATATAAAATAAATCATAATATTTACGTTCAAATTGAATCATAATATTTTTAAAATATTAAAACAAGTTCTAAATAAACGAAAATTATAACTGTTTTAATTTTCTATAAATTAAATATCAAGTTAATACTTACATGATAATATTTTATTTTTACATAATATCCGAAATCTACTCTCATAATAACTTCTCATGAAGACTCTCTTCTTAATTAATTTTTTAATAATTAATTAAGATTTATTTGTATTTAAAAATATAAAAAATAATATCACATTAACATTATTATTAGCATTTAAATAGAATAATTAATTTTATCAAACCTTTTATCTATTTAAAATCTGTTTTAAAATATTAAAATTCAACTTAAATATTTCATAATGTTAAATTTTAAATTATATCCTATGTTAAGGTTGACACTCAAAATACAATTGTGGCCTATTTCTATACCACTGCTTTTTTGGGACATAAACAGCTGCCAGGTCTATTCAGCCCGTCAAATCCAACAAAGTCCTCATATCATTACTTTTGGCCAACATTTATTCCTGATATTATATAATACAATTTTTTCCAGGCAAAGTGTAGTTCCTGATATTATATAATATAAATTTTTTAAGTAACATGTAGCGGGGAAAGATCCCGACCGTCTAAATTTGTAGGATTTTCATATTTTTAGGATATAAGGTACTAGCTGATTTGGGTATCTTTAGATATATTTTTATGTATTTATTGAATTTTTTTTAATTTTACATGACTATTTTTATGTCACATCTATACGTGAATAAGACTGTACATTATTAAATCTCCTCAAATTTTATTTTATTGTAAGACTTCGGAATGAGTGTGATAACGATGGTAATAATGATTTATATATTCATTTTTTTAACAAATGTACGAATTTATTAGTCACATCTTTTGCTATATATGCTTTAATTATTTCAATTTTGAGGTAAAAGATATAAATGTCCTTTTTAAAATTTTATTATAAAATTTTGAATTAAGTGTGACGGCCATGATTAAATCTAAAATTGGTAAATAAAAACTTTGAAAAAAAAGTTGAAAGTCGTTGAAGAAGTGGAAGAACTCTAGTTCAAAATCGTTGACGAGTTGAGGAATAGTCCAAAAACGTCAATAAAAACATTTTAGTGGAAGTTTTAATTGATATGCGAGATATAAAGAGAATTGAAAATAAGCAATTTTATTTTTAATTAATAAAAAAGTTATTTTTGATAGATAAAAATACATTTAAAATAAAAATAATAAGATGCATGTTAAAAAAATAAAATAATAATATAAAAATAAATATATTCTTGATCAGATGCACATAAGGATAATATCATTAAAACACGTGACGTTGTTTACGCCAGTAAATCAAAAAATGCTTTTCTAAATGTGACTCATAAACTCGTAGAATGTTTCATTGATAAGTTTCACCGAAGATGTATCATATATTTTCACTCTATACACCAGTATCGGGTCTTCCATAAAAGATAAAAAATAAACAAAAATCAACTATAGCATAAATTCTTTTGCTTTTTTATTAAAGGAAAACTGTCGAGACAGATTAAAAAATAAGTACGAGAAAACTAGTTCCCGAGATATCCTCAAAGAGGAGACGGTGGCACCCTAGAGATGCGGTATCAAATAAGTAACACCCATAATGAAAGTTGTAGTCTGAGTGACAAGTCAGTCAGCACTTCTGTTATTTTCTCGATAAACATGCCGATAAACAATAGTTTAATTGCGGCGAAAAAATTCGCAAAATTTTACATATAAAGACATAAGCCCAAATCAGGATCATCATTATCCTTTTGAGAGTAGAATTGTTGAGCAGGTTGACAATAATAAATTTCTTTCTGCTTTTGATTTCTGCTTTTCTTCTTCCTCCATTGATTACATAACTCATTATTATCACTGTTTGATCTATGATTCAGACAGATCTCATAATTTAGTTCACACATAAATGAATCTACATCCTGTTCTCACACAAAATGTCCAATATGATGGCTAACTTGTAAAGGTTCTCCACCATCTTTGAATACCGTTTTACTGTTGTAACATGAAAATATCATGTGGTAGTTGTCTACCCTTATGTGTACTTTGAAGAATGAAGAATGTGCTTTGATTCTCAAACTAAGCCAGTGAGTCCCATTTAGACTTGTAGAATCTGTTCAGCTTCGACAAAAGGCAATTCCCATCAATCACTGTGTTTCCAATCACTGATTAATAGGAAGATTGGATCAGCTGCTACTGGGGTCTCCACTTTTATTAATTATCATGTCTAATGTTCAATTAATTTATCCATTAAAGCTAATATAAAATATCAACAACTATGTAGTAAAATATTACGCTGGGATGTAAGATTTAGGCTTTGATTGGTTGAGACTATAACAATAAAATTTTTATCAGCGGAGTTTTTTTAATAAATAAAAATTTTATAAAAAAATCAGTTTATTATTTGACTGTCATTTTAAAAAGAATTTTTTTAGAATGAGCCTCGTACGGTAAACTATTTGGTAATATAAAAAAATTACTTGTAATTTTAACTATATTTTATTATGTAATAAAAATTATTTATGTATATAAAAATTATTTAAAGTATATTAAACAATATGCAAAGTATAACATATGAATTGTTATATAATTTTAAATTATATAAAACATAAATGAAAATATATCTAACCAAATATTTTACATGAATTATAATATAAGTAAAACTAATATTAAAATATTTATTAAAATATATATAAAAAGTCAAAAAATATTATATAAATCTCAAAATAAATTTAAAGAAGAGTTTGTGAGTATTGTAGAAATTATATGTAAAATATAATAACAAAAAAACTAAAAAATAGGCTCATTAATTAATCTAAAAGTCTACTTGAAAAAATCATTTGAGAGGTTTTTTAAAAAGTTAGACTCATTAATTAATCTGAAAATCTACTTTAAAAAATCATTTAAGAGGTTTTATAAGAAGTTACAAATGTATGCTTCTTAAAAAGCTACATTTTAATTGCCAAAAAAACATATATATTAAAGAAGTATTTTTTATTTTACAGATAAACACTTTTTTTAAAAGACTTTTTGTGGCATAAAAAATACTTATTGATCTCTCAAAAATTCATCCAAACAGACATTTAACAACTTTACTTCTAAACTCGACTCAAATTAATAATTTAAAATAATTAAATTTATGTTAAATTTAAAAATTATAATTAAATTATAGTGTCAATAATATTTATATCTTGTTTGAAAATTGGCGAATTGTATTAATTATTTCTTAACCGAATGAGAGGCATTTAGCTGTTTAAAAATTAATAGATTATTTATTATCCATTTTAATTATATATATATATATGTGTGTGTGTGTCATACTCATAAAGGCATCACTTTTTATGCTAAGCAAATGAAGAGTGCATGAGAATATAATAATCGAAATAACATTAAGAAGAAACAGTAGAGAGAGAATTTTCCTAGAATCCAAACACTCCTATTCATTATTTCGTTAGGTGGTTTGCTCCGTTTCTTCTATTCTTTTTTCCTTTGCATTTCCATTTCCAAGGAAAACGTTAAAAGCACTAACTTACATAGAACAACACTGGAAAATAATAATATATTAATGAACAAAAGAAGAAGTTAACGCCAAGCAGAAGCCACCGTGAGGGTTTTCCCCATCCAACCGAAACAAACACCACCATTCACGTGTTTGACGTTGAAATCTGAGTTCACTCGGCCTGAACAACCGAGTCTCTCCTTCACCGACTCGCCCACGTCTTGACCCATCTGCTTTAACTCGAATCCCGCCATTCCCATACGGGCCCGCCATTTCCCGAACACCTCGCATCTTTCTAGACGGTCTCTCCCTTCACACGCAACCGAGTTGCTGAGCCTGCGACCGAGTCCCTGCTCCACTTTGACTCGCTCCCCGGTATCTTTCTGCAGCGTGGACTCGATCGACTCCAGCAACGCGCTGTAGTAAGAGAGCGTCTCGTTCACACGTGCCGTGAATGGGGCAGTGTTAGTGTTCATTTCTTGCTCCACTATTGTCACCACCCGCGGAGATAGCTTCTTCACGCGCCGGAGAAGCTCGTCTCGTGGGTTCTCTATCGAGACGCTCTCGTCTGGCATTCGATATAGTTTGAATGCAAAGTTGACGGCCAACGGCTCGTCGGGTTCGCAACCCAGCGACTCGCGACTCAGATCGCAGAGTCTACAACACACCACGTAGAAACGTAAGGCAACTCCGAGTCGGTCCGCTAATTGACTCAATTTGTCACCAACTAACTTTAACCTCTCTTTCTCTTCTCCGCCAATATCGGCTAAAGCAGTGATCTTGAGGGTCATGGGAGGTTTACCCTTCCAACGCTCCGAGAGTAGATAGAGAAGATCCATGTACTGGGTTCCTTGGCCTATATCGAAGTCGATAACGTGAAACCCATCTTCGCTTTTTGGTTGTTCAACTGAAGCTTCGAGGATTGCGAAGTTAGCAGCCATTAAACCAAGCTTAAAACAAGGCGAAACCTCGTACAACAACTGGGTCGAGCCGAAATGTTCCTTGCTGTAAAGCTCCGTAACGGGAGGGGGGTTCTCGGTCGGGTTAACCCGAGATTTCAGCGCCGTTAACATGTAACCCATCAATCTCTGCTCATAACTCTCTTCGGGATTTGAAACCTTAGCCATACACTTCAGGATCTCAGTTGCAACATCGAATTTTCCTTCTGAAATTGCCGATGCAGCTTCCACCAGTGTCTGTTTTGAACAATTCGGGACTGGGTTAGTCACGGAAGTTGTCGAGGACGAGGACGAAGATGGAGATGGAGCCATCGGGTTGGGACTCGAAACGCTGATGAGACTCTGTATTGTCTCAGACCACTCGCTGTTGGCGTTTGTTATCGCAGATACTGCATCACCTTCCTCGTCGTTGTCATCCAACAGCTGTTTCTCTAACTCCTCTAACTGATTCTTCATCTTATTCTCACTGTCCTGTCCCATCACAACCGTCCCTCCGACTCTGGTCTGGTAATTGACGGCGTTCTTGTAAGATATACCTGGTAACGTCTGGTTTTGCGAGTGAATGGGCAGACCAGAGCCAAGATTCGTAGGTTGAGGCCTGACTTGTTGAAGAAGAGGAACACCGTAATGTTGAGGAATGTTGGGGAATTCAGAAGACGCACTAGCGGAGAATTCAAAAGGAGAAAGTGTTGAAATCGGAGAGTTTTGCTGATACACCCTAGGCTTCACCGACCGGAGCAGGAGTCCGTTCAGTGCCGGGTTAAGACTCCCATGTTGCTGTTGTTGTTGCTGCGCCTGAAATTCAGCTAGAGTCCGCTTTCCGATCAAGCCTGGAGGTGCGAAACTAGAATTTCCCATTCGGTGTTGAACGATCTGCGTTGATGGGTCTATAAGCATTTGAGAGAGCTGGTTCCTATACGTAGGAGGAGGAGCTGGGTTGTTGTTCGCAGCAGTATTCATGGTGGTGCTCATGGATCGACCAGCGAGACCCGAATAGAAATCTGGGCCACCACCGGAAAACCCAGAAGCCATCTCCAAAACCTCCTCTTCTCTCTACCTCGTACAAAGAACTAATCAGAAAGCGCTGCAGAACCTATGAGAGTCCAGAGATTCGCATAGAACACGAAACCAAATCGGAAAAATCAAGGTATTGGAGAGCTAGAGGGAGAATGGAAGAGAGTTTATTTCTTAAAGAGTAGGAACGATTCTGGTGGATATAAGGAAGAGAAACGACACAACTTTCTGTGTGTTTCCATTAACATACGTGCACGTTTGGCGTGAGCTTCTCACCGCCTGATCACATTTTGATTGCGTAGTTTCGGAAACTTGAAACGATCCAACGGTGATATCTTCGCCACAACTTACGCGCGATTACAGCTCTCCTTCTCTCCACATTAAATTGCATATCCACGCTCGTCCTAGGAGCGTGCGAACTCGTAAAGCCATCACTTCGCGAGGGACCAACTTGTTGGCCCAGGCGCGTGTCGGCACGCTGTTTGTTTAAGCAGTGTGAACATAGAAGGACTTTTAAAACTTGAGTGAACGAGATGATCTGTGTTCGGCGCAGTGATCAAGTGACAGAACAGTTACGTAGTGGATGTGAGAGAAAACGACTAGAGCGCGAGCGGGAAAAGCAGCATTGGGACACGTGTAGCTACGAGGGAGAGAGTCGAGGATATTTAGGTAACTGTGAAGTGAGGTTAGAAATGCTCGAAGCCAGTTCGGTGGAATCGAAATTCCACCAGTTGTTTTGTCTGAACGGGCGATTCCAGTTTGATCCCTGGTGGTGGGAGAGACAACTCACACGTGTCGGTCATTGGTAGATAATTGTGAAAACCTGAAATTTGTCAACGTTGGCTATGCCCAACCGTTGAGTCTTTTTTCTCACGCGACCCTTCCCAATTTTTTAATCGAGAAGCTACTCAGAAATTTTCGATAAATTATATATATAAACTATGTGTTTTATTCGGAAATTTAAAGTTAAATATAAGGTTGTATATTACTACATCTTCCTATATTCTTTTGTGTATTTATGACATTTTTACTGAATTATTATTATTATTATATAAGGTTGTTATTAGTTGTAACAAGATATTATAAACGATGATATTTTAGCCTTAAAATAGGTAAAATGTTATTAGTCATGTTTAGCTGATTACATCAGCTATTAGCTGATTCTATTAGTTATTACCTGATAGTTGATTATATCAGCTGATTTGACTAATAAATTAAATTAGCTGTTTGTTACAGATATTTAGTAAAATTAATTGTTTAGTATAAAATGAATTATGAGAAAATGACTTTAAAAAAATTATAAGGGTATGAATATTATACGTATTAGTATTTCGTTGAATATTCTTAGTAAAGAATAATAAATTATTTAATGAATTAATAAATCATAGTTAAATAAAATTTTTAATCTATTCAAATTTTAATATATTTTTGTTTATGATTTATAATTTTTTATTATTAAAATTAATGACAGAATTTAAAATGTTTAAATTAATAAAGACATGAAAAACCAATTTTACAAATTAATTATTATTATTAATTGTTAGATGATAAATATGAGTGGGGTTTGACTATTACTAGAAATGAATAATAAGCCTAACTTCTGAAACAAATGGTTGCAATGTGGTATAGAAAACAATAATTAATTGAGAACACAAATATTACTCCTCGTGCATTTTTTAAAATTCAGCTGATTAGGTTTAATTAACCAATTCAATCAATTAATTACCAAACATTAAAAATAGCTAATAAATAAAGTCAATTAGTTAAATTTATTCAATTAATTATTTTTTAGTTAATCAATCAATAACCAAACGAGGCTATTATCGGCAGTGAAATAATAAAAATAAAATCTAAAAAATACTTTTTAAATACTAAGATCAAAACAAGGTCTTTGCTTAATTTTTATTTTATTTTTTGGTAGTTTTTTCCTGTTTGTTAAATCATATTAAACTTAGGGAAATTGTAGATTTTATCCACATAAGGAAACAAATTTATAATTGGTGAAAAAATATTATTCTACACTAAAATAAATTAATAACAACATAATTACTTAATCAATTTGTAAGTATTTATTTAATTGTGAAATTCCAATTACGAGTTTATGACAAGAAATTTCACATAATATTATCATTTTTAAAGCATTTTCAACTTGAAAGGGAAAAAAAGTATCAATTACAATTGGTAATGTATCTTGTCGGGTTTACTTAAACCCTAAATTTTATTTTTAGAGTTACGTCTTGATAGATTAAATAATCCAAAATTTAATAATATTCAGTTAAATTTATACTTACTTTTAAATTTAAAAACGACTTTAAGTTAAGTTGATTATAACAAGTATAGAATTTTGGTCGGACTCTCAAAATTAGGAAAAAATGTTTGAGTTTGACTCAAAGTTCGATCAACTAAGATCAAATCCGTTAGTTTCTGATCGGGTTGCCAAAGTGAACTTTTTCTTGTCGTTCCTAAGATTAGTAAGTTAAATACATTTATTGGGTGACTAAGCATTCTATTTATATCAAAATTGATTGCCACCCGTTTCAGTATTGTGCTTTTAATAGTACACATTAAGTGGATTGCATGTGGGATGCGCATTAAAGTCCATGGTATTATTAAGTCTATGAGACTAATCCGTAATTACTTGAAACTCTTTTTAAACGTAGTTTATAATCAATATCTTGGTCGACGTGTAAATATTAAATAAATTATTTAATACATATAATAATTTATATATTATTTAATTATTTAATTCTGAATTGTTACTTTATATCGATATTTTGTTAATTTATACTTATTTATTTGTAATTACATATTGTTTAATACACCTTATATGAAATAAGGTTATATTTAATTCATAAATATAAGCTTATTTTAGTGTTCTTTAATGTAGTACAATCCTATTTACTAGTTAGGAATATGGCTGCGACATTTTTAGATTTTGCATTTTAGCAATTTTTCTACGAGTGTAATATAGTGTTCTATGTGTATCTATCTTGTTATTTTTGAATACCGATATCTTGTGATAAAATTAGAATGATATAGAACTGTAAAATTGACAGGCACAATTATGAAAACAGTGAGCAGATATTTGCAGCACACTAGGTATAAGCCGAATTTTACAACTTATCAAGTATATTTGTCGAATAATTTTTTTTAATACTTTTTTTCTAACCTTATATCAACTATATTTTTTAATTATTATTTTTTAATTTTTTATTCTTCGTGTTATATTTTGTTTTATTTATTTATGTTTTTATTGTTATTTTTTACATAATAATTTAACGTGTCAGTTTTACTTATTTACTCTTTAATCTACATCATTATTTTATTATTACATCTGTATGCAAGTCTATAGAAAACAACCTCTTTATTCTGTAGGGATAAAATTGCGTACTATCAAATCTCTTTAGTCCTTCCTTTATTGCGACGAACGGGATGTAATTATAATGATGAGTAAAATTTTTATTGAATATTGTT
>JANTNU010000007.1:31327976-31344000 GCA_024752395.1 Erythroxylum havanense | reverse complement strand
ATAAATATAATGTTGAATTAAATTATTCATAATTTTATTAAAAATAAAAATATGTTTAAATGTTAGCAAATCAGGTTATAAAAACAAAAATCACAGGTTCTCATGATTTAAAAAAAGAAGAAACTAAAACTAAAAATAAAAACTAAAATTTAAAAAATACAAGATCTTTTATTAAATTATTTAATAGGTAATAATATTATAATCGCGTTAACCTTTTAAATTTTAAATTTTAAATTTTTTCAATTTAAATTTTAAATTTTCATTTTTCAATTTAATTTTTAAATTTTTAAATATTAATTTTACTATCCTTTGGGACCCGATGTTTGCATTTATTTTTCATCGATTTCAATTCATTATTATAAACCGACAAAATGATGAAGTATTTAAGAAGAATCACGTGTAGTCGGATGTCTTTTTTATTTTATATATATATAACTAAGTTTAAATGATTTTTTAATATATTTTCATGTAAATCAAAATGTGCAATTAAAACATTTGATTACACGTGGAAAAATACAATTCATTCATCTTACCAACCTTCTCCAATAAAGCTCCTTCGTTCATCGGATATGAACAGAAGACTCTAATAACGCAGAAAAGTCAAATTACAACTTCCTATTTTGTCGGTATTAGCTATGACTTTAATTTTTAAAATTGACTAATTTAATAAACTAAAATAAATTAATTAATTTTATTTAATAATTTATTTTTAATTAGAATTTAAAATTTTCGATACGTAATTAAGGACAACATCTTTAAATCATAATTCAAATTCTTTAATTTTTAATTAACTTTACAGCGATATAAAACTCATTTATTTTTTTTATATAATTTTTCGGTCCATTTTTTAATCAATTGGTATATCAAATGCCCTCAAAATATAGAAAAATCACAATAAATTATACCAAATTCGACAATTTAGATTAATTTTATTAATATCAAAATAATATTTTAATTAATTGTAATAAACTAAATTTATTTTATTAAATTAATACTACTTAATTAAAATATAACAAAATTTTATTTCTAAATATTTTTAATAAATCAACTCTCTTAATGATTACACTTACTTATAGTCATCCTTATTGTCATTTTTTCCGTACGAACTAACCGCACTCTATTTTAGTGAGGAGAACGAGACGTTTAGGGTGATAATGAGTTTTCTCTTCACAAAGTCTTCGCAACGTCTCCTTTCTCTATCCTTTTGTCTCGTAGCCTATTATGAGCCGGTGGATGTTTACTATCCAACAGCTCTTCCAAATATCTCGGCAAAGCTGTTTGATGCTCATTGGTCACTTTTGTTCTTGTTGATAAAGTATGTAATAATAATTTCCAACTAAAATTATTAAATATATAACAGTAATTTTTATAAATCATTAAATGGGTTAATAATTTAGAATAAATAACAATTTTAATATAAATCTTATTTACAAATATCAACATACATCTATTATTATTACCAAATCATTTGTTTTTAAGAGTAACATGTGACATAGGAATTACAAAATCTTGGACATTAATTTGTTCGTTTCAAAAATTGGAATTTGAATTTTTTTTTAAATGGAGACTGCTACTCTTTGAATGCACACTAGATATATCCCTAGATTGATGCAATAGTCTGCAAATTATGTCAACTAAATACTTCGCACTAGGTAAATTCTATACGACGCACTCAATCGAGAGAGTGTAAGCAAGGATAATCGAAATAAAATCTTTTGAACTCATTCATACTTTTTTAAATTAAAAAAAGAGTAAAGTTGTTAAATATATTGAATTGGTCAAAGCACTTTATAGTTAAAGTTTAAGATAAAGTTTATTTTAATGTTAATTTTCTACGTAAAATCATATAATAATATCTTTACTAAAAGTTAAAAGGAATCGATAGAAAGGTTGAAAATATGTTAAAAATAACTAATTCAATTAAATTTAAGTTCAAATTTAATAATTTCTTTTAAATCTAATTAATCATAAAAATGAGTTTAAATAATCCAAAATTATTAAATGAAATCACATTTAATCAAAATACATATTTAAAAAACTCAATTAATTTGTTATAATAATAATAATAATAATAAATAATTTATATTATATAAAATATTTTAGACAAATTAAGCATAATAGGGACACAAACCTAATAGGCACGCGTTATATATGTTGCACCACTACCCTGTAAGAAAGACACGCAAGTAGTTTCAGAGGGCACTACAGAAAGTGCGAAACCGAACAACCGCACTCCGAGACGTCGCTATCTTTTTCCGGCGAAAGTTATCTGTTCCGACCAACCGTCATGGAGACCACCCCACTCCTTACTGGAGCTCACTCCGCTTTAAAGGACTACGAGCCGGTGAAGAGCTTCAAAGAGGCTAAGTCAGTGTTCTGTGTCGAGTCGCTGAAGATGTGGAGAATCGCTGCTCCGATTGCGTTTAACATGCTGTGTCAGTTCGGGGTTAACTCGGTTACCAACATTTTTGTGGGTCATATTGGAGACTATGAGCTCTCTGCTGTTGCCATTTCTCTATCTGTTATCGGAACCTTCAGTTTTGGCTTCATGGTTAGCTCTTGTTTACCATTTTCATCTTTTCTAGTTCGTACCCCATTTGTCCGAATTTTCATGTCCAGGTCCCTGCCTACTTTTGCGTACGTGTTTCTTATGTCTTTTTGGTTGGTTGATCTTTGAAGGATTCAGCTTGTTGTCCAGGATTCTTCGTTTTTTACTGTTCCTGTTCATTTTAGTGTTTCAAGGTCAGAACTTTCTGCAGTGTATGGATCTGGGCATATCAGGAAACTAGAAATGGATGTAATATGCTGGTTGGTTTGTAATTTGTATACTTTCTTTATCTTCTGTTCATTGATCAATTCTTTCATAGCTGATTTTAGGATTATTGAACTGAACTAGTTGGTTTGTTCGTTGGTCCTCCGTCTAAAAATTTGTTGTTTCTACGTCACATCAACATCAAACATGTCCTCTAAATGAATCATTTGGTCTCCACGCTGAAAAAAAGCTTAAAAGAAGGTGTGGTGGCATCATTCCCTATCCACTGATCTGCCTTTTCCTTTTGTCCGGATGTGATCTAAGCTGGCAAAAAATTTTCCACTGTTCTTTTTCTTGAAACCTGTCTCTGTTCATAGTAATTTTACTTTCTGGGTTTATCATGAAACAGTTCGATTAAGCATTAGTAATCTTGGGCCTAGTGTGGCTAAATGTTATGATCATGGAGAGGAAGGAGGGCCCTAGAAGTTTTAGAAGGACTCTCTTTTTTTGTTTACCTTCTTCCTTACAGTCATGTAAAAATATTTTACTTTAGATACTGAATCAGTTCTGCTACTTGCAGCTGGGTATGGGAAGTGCATTGGAGACACTTTGTGGACAAGCTTTTGGGGCTGGACAAGTTCATATGCTCGGTGTGTATATGCAGCGATCATGTATTGTACTGACCACCTTTTGTTTCATCCTCTTGCCCATCTATGTTTTTGCCTCTCCAATCCTGAAGCTCCTTGGACAAGACGATGGTGTAGCTGATCTTGCTGGATGGTTCACTCTTCTAACTATCCCACAATTGTTTTCTCTTGCCTTCAATTTCCCATCCTCCAAGTTCCTGCAGGCTCAAAGCAAAGTTGGTGTACTAACTTGGATTGGGTTTGTAGTGTTCCTCCTGCACATTCTGATGCTCTGGGTTTTCATATATACACTTCATTTGAACTTGGTTGGTGCAGCCATAGCTTATAACATCTCGAGTTGGGCATTGGCCATAGCTCAAGTTGTTTACTGTGTAGGTTGGTGTAAAGATGCATGGCACGGATTGTCATGGGCAGCTTTCAAAGATATCTGGGCCTTTGTTAGGCTCTCATTTGCTTCTGCTGTGATGCTTTGCTTAGAGATTTGGTACATGATGAGTCTTACTATTCTCACTGGTCACCTCGATAATGCTGTTCTCGCAGTTGATTCCTTGTCTATATGGTGAGTCTCTGTTTCCCTGGAATTAATTCACTAATCGAGCTATTTTCATGACGTAATTTGCATATGACATTCAAGTAAAAATCCAAGTCTTAAAGATACTAAGGTTCGTTCTAACTTTCAATTTTCAGCATGAATTTCAATAGCTGGGAAGGGATGTTGTTCATTGGAATCAATGTTGCCATAAGGTAAATGACTTCAACTCAATTTGCAGATATACCCTGTTAATATTTCAGCTGTGTACTGATCATTTCTTAATGGATTTAACCTACTTTTTGATGCCTTACTGTAACTGATCCTCATTGTTCATTGCTTTGCCAGTGTCAGAGTATCCAATGAGCTCGGTTTAGGACGTCCAAGAGCAACCAAATACTCAGTCTATGTGACAGTATTGCAATGCCTTGTAATTGGGTTGCTTTTCATGGTTATTATAATGGTAGCTAGAGAACATTTCCCTGTCATTTTTACAAACAGCAAAATCCTGCAAAAAACTGTTTCTAAGTACGCCTACATTCTTGGCGTTACGATGGTACTTAACAGTGTTCAGCCAGTGATATCAGGTATCCGTTGTATGTGATTCTAAACTGAGAGCCTCATGTCTCAGCCAAATCCTTCTGATAACTTATGCAAATTTGTTATAGGTGTTGCCGTTGGTGCTGGTTGGCAAGCATTGGTGGCCTATATCAACGTAGGTTGCTACTATATATTCGGGCTTCCGCTTGGTTTCTTGCTCGGTTACAGAGCAAAATTGGGATTCATGGTACTGCAAATTCTGCAACTGTTATTTGTTCAGTTGTTTTACCTCAATGCCTCAAGTTATCTACCATGAATTGCAAGAAGTAAGAGAAAGTTACTACATTTCATTGAAATTCCACAAAAAATCAACCATTTGCTTCTATGGAAAACTCGCTCAGAGTCATCAATGCGTTACTATCAGATTCTGCTTACTAGAATGGTGTTTTGCTGATACCTTTCATTCATTCCAGGGACTATGGGGAGGAATGCTGGGTGGAACTTTATTGCAGACCTTGCTTCTCTTATTTGTTCTTTACAAAACCAACTGGAACTCAGAGGTAAAAGCAATATTGTCATGAAAATTGAACTCTTCCCCATGAACATGATTATGATTAAGTGTGCTAATCTTAAAAATGTGTCTGAAGGTTGCACAAACATCAGAACGCATGCGAAAATGGGGCGGTCAAGACCCTAACATTGAGAAGGTTGATAATGGAGCATGAAGTGCCTGTTCTGTTGGATTCAGGACCATCAAATGTTGTAAATGCCCTGAACTGTTCAAGACTCCTAAGAAAGCTTCATGTTTCTTGTCAAATGCTCTTGGTCTTGGATTCATGAGGAGTCTGCAAATTTTGAGCTTGCAAGAATGCCTTTTACCTCTTGTCAGTGAGCTACCAAACTCATTTTCACCAACCTGTCGTTTGGAAAACACTTTGGTTACTTTACAATGGGCCGAGAGCTTGATCTCTGCATTGATAGCAATAAGTGTCACCCAAGTTTTGTGGATAAAGTCTGTTTGAAGAACCGTGGAATTTCCTTTTACACGTGCCCTTGAACAATTTTTCTTTTTATATATCAATAAAAATTGTATTATGCCTTTTTAGACAAATTATTAAATATATAAATTTTGTAAATCAATTAAATGAATTATTTGAAATTTAAATTTAAATAATAAATTTAATTTAAATTCATGAATTCTAACGCTTTTCGTTTCTATCCAACAATGATTAAAAATTCAAATCTAAGTACAAAAATCCTGAGCTTTTTAGTTTTTTAATATTTCAGTTCCGTTTTTATATTATTACAAATGAATTAATTGATCAATTAATCAATAAATTTTTGTATATTAATTAAAAAATTTAAACTAAAATAAAAAATTAAATTTTACTTAGCAATTTTATAATTAAATTTAGCAAAGGTAATCATCAATAGCAATGTAACATCAATTGAATCTTTTAAACCTTAAATTTCTTAGTTTAGACGGCAGCCAATTTAAAATTAACCAAAGAAATTCAAGTTAGTCTGGTTTCGAACCAAATCTAGAAATCTGGCCCGGCCTGAAATTAAAAAAATAAGACACAAAACCTGATCAGATACAGGCTTTTCTTTTAAATTTCAGCCCATTGCCATGCATAGTTTTCACTACTTGCACGTCCTGCCAACTTCTAGTTTATGATTTGTCACAACTGATCAGGAGATCGTAGAGGAATAGCTCATGAGTTGTAAAAAGATTAGAAGATTATAGTGAGTACGAAAAACATATTAGCAACTGGAGATAGTAACACAAACATGGTGTCCAGACTAAGCAGCAACAGCACCTTTTTGCTTCTTTGGCATACGATAGCCACCAATGACACAAGCATGGTCTCGCTCAAAGGGCTCAAGTGTCACCTGCTCAGCAGGCTTGAATTGCTCTTGTGCCATCTTCTTCACCTCATTCTCAAACACAGCCTCTGCAGGAACAGTGGAGTCGATGCAATTTGCCTGAACTCGCAATGTTACCCGCAGAAGTTCAGTACCGCAAAAGGAATCACATTATCTTGTGGAGATGAAATATCTAAAGAAACCCACCTTAATGGATATAACAAAATGACCACCAGCTTTCAGGTAAAATGAAGCGTTCAAGGCTAAAATCCTAGCCTGCAAAGTTAATTCAGGAAAGCATATAATTCTGAGAACTAGAAGCTGAACCAAAAGGATACTTAAATCGCATGGTCCATTAGCAGAACATTCAGGTATAGTAATAGGCCAAGCACGAAGCCTTGCGCATGCTGTTATGCGGGTGAATTTATCGAACACTAAGGCAAGGGCAGGCGACACATACAATACTAGCATCAGTGGTTAGCCAGAGATGGGAATAGATAACAGAAGGCAAAATTTTCCTGTACTGCAGAATGCACATAAATTGCTATACCCAAAAAAGGATACTGATGCATATATAAACCCAGTTAAAAATACCATAAATACAGTACAACCTAGAACTATAATTTACGTTCATTGTTACATTACCAAATCATAAGTGGAAAAACCTATGCGGAATCATAGAGAACTCCACACGTTCTAAAAGATAGTAATTCTTGAAGTAACATTCTGAAAGACAAATTATGAACAAGAAAGTCTTATAAAAACAAACAAAAAGTGAATATATGAAAGGAAAAAATGAAAAAAAAATTAATTTTAGAACACTTAAAACAAAAATTGCATCAAAACTAATAAATGCATCAGAAACTCAGGATTTGCATCACCCATGCTGTCCTGAAGGGGAATCCGAGTGGTTCGTCATATGCTGGATGGATCAAGTATTAAATATAAACATGAAAGCTTCAACAAATATTTCAAAATGACTACTTGAACTGTATTAATAATTGCATCATCCATGCAATCCTGATAGGAAATCCAAGTAAAGCTCATCACATGTAGAGAAGTTCAGAGCCATAAAGCAAATACAAAACATAGATACTGAAAACAAACGAGGAACTGCCAAAGAAATAACTAAAAACGGAAGACAATAATGAACAGAAGGGGAAATACGAATACAAATAAATAAGTAAAAAGGACATTGAACTGGAGTGAATCCCTTTCCTCAAGCAAGCTTGCCACCTCTAAAACCGATTATTCTGTATCATTGTAACAATCACAAATCAAAACAAGAACATGAAAGAAGTAGACCTGATCGGGCTGAGCAACATCAGAAAATATAACATCCACCATGCCAACAAGCATGCGATACTTGGCCGGATGTCTCGCATCTTCAATGATGGGTATAATATTTGTCCTCTTCTTTGCCATGTTAACTAAATCCCTACCACTTCTATGAGAAAATTCTACAGCATAGACCACTCCACTCTACCAACAGAAGCAAATATCTTATCAGCAGCTTGTATGGACTGTGGACGAAAACTAAGAAATCCCTTACAAATCAATAATCCAACAAAGACTACTTACAGGACCAACAATATCAGACACATGAGAGACAGTAGTACCAGAAGCAGCACCAAGGTAAAGTACTTTAGCACCAGGTTTCTAAAATTGCACGAAATTATAGACATGGTCAATATTTATGTAAATCAAAACAACTATTAATCACATCAACGATAGAACAATTTTAAATTCAATCTTCAAATTAGAAACTTACAATCCATATGTTACCAACACCACCAAGAATAGCTGCTGCCAACTTTGATCTAAAAGGATTCCACACTCTGTATTCTACTTTAGTTCCATCCTCGTTCTGAAAAATCATATAAATTTTCACTTAAAACTGACATGAAACAACCAAATGAAGAAAGACTGAATCACAACTATCATAAACCATTAAGAAAGACATACCTGAACAGCAATTCTCTTCTCGTTGTAAACAGCATCACCAGGAACCATGTTCTTAGTA
This sequence comes from Erythroxylum havanense, assembly GCA_024752395.1. NCBI lineage: Eukaryota > Viridiplantae > Streptophyta > Magnoliopsida > Malpighiales > Erythroxylaceae > Erythroxylum > Erythroxylum havanense. Next base: position 31,335,643 of record JANTNU010000007.1, on the reverse strand, counting down.
GCAAGAGCATCTTCTTTACCCTTTACAACAAACACTCCTTCATGTCTATGAGGCTCTACAATAACCTTACTCCCACCTTTCATTCCACCACCACGACCACCTCGTCCTCTTCCTCCTCCTCGTCCACCACCGCGGCCACCGCTCTTCATGGCACTTCCTCTGGCGCCAAATCCTCTTCCACCACCTCCCCCTCTGCCTCTGCCTCTTCCTCCATCACCACCTCTTCCTCCTCTAAACCCACCTCCCCCACCGCGGCCTTAATCAAGCAATCATTTGACAATGGTCAAAAACAGAAAGAAATACACGACTAGGAAAAAAGCTCAAACTTTCCTACAAAACAAACAAAAATTGGATGAGGCATTTAGCTTTCCTCTACCTCTTGGAGGAGCCATTCTCACCAAAGCTAGCGGAACTTGAGATTACAAACGTAGACTGAAGAACAAAGGTGAACTGGAGCTTTACCAAGGATTCTGAGTAGGAAACCGAGGACTCGAGGACTTAGGTTTTCAGTATGTACTTTTCAGGGTTTGACAGTCAACAAAGACATGGCCAGTTTTCCGCCTCGTGTCTTTTCCGGAATTGGTACAATAATAATCCACAAATTACAATTTTCGAACAAATAACTTAAATTAACTAATTTAAAGTAATCTTAATTTATATTAAAATTTTAAATTTTTTAAAAATAAAATTTTAGATGTGCTTTAAGTAAATTCTTCTATTGACAGAATAACTTATAAATCAGGTCAATCAGGTATTTCGCATTATACAAGCCTTGCTCGTTAAACTCAATTAAGAGTGTGTAGGTAAGAGAATTTGAACACAAGATCTTTTAACCTTATGTTGTCACTCCACCAACTTAACCACTCATGAGGTTACTATTAGATTTCTAAATTCAAAAATTGGGATACTAATGTCCCAAGCCTGGACCAACATAAACTTATTTTATCTTATTTTTTAAAATTAAAAATAATATTATTTTCATAAAATAACGTTATTTTTTATAATAATTATTAGGCTTTAGACAATATCTAGCCTAAATAACCCAAGTTTGAACCTAAGGCCTAATATTTTGAAAACTTTAGCCCAAAGTTCAATCTAACCCGACCGATTCAATCCAAAGCCTACATAAACACTTTTCCTCAAGAAAAAGAGCCGAATTATAGTTGTACTGACCCAAAAAAAACTTCATCATCGCTCAGTTCATTAGAAGCTCTTTTTTGCTTTTTTTTAATCAAGAAAATGGGACAGACGCCCAAATCAGTAAACTACAAATGAGTGATACGAGACAAGGCCACCCCGACCGAATCAGCAAACAGTAACAATAAGAGACCTACAACAGGCTCACGAAACCAATGAACACCAACAGAGAAACGATAGCTATAGTTAGCTAACTAATCTGCACAACGATTGCCTTCCCGAAAAATATGACGCACCCGCACAACTCAATTGCGAGCCAACAACTCACGGATCGCTGAGAGTAATGGATTAACATCCCGTTGAGGAACATTTGTGAGACTTGACACCACCGATGCATAATCAATAGTCAACTCTACCCGGGAATAACTGTGAAACCATGCAAGCGTTAAACCATGATAGACTGCCCATAATTCCGCCTGCCAAGAAGAATAACAACCCAAATTGGCTCCAAAACCAACCAGCCAACGTCCGCCAGCATCCCGAAGAAGTCCTCCAGCAGTCGCCAATCCGTGATGCCCTTTGGAGGACCCATCTGTGCTCAGATTAACCTAATCTTCACTTGGCTTTGGCCAACAAACCTCAAGAGTGTGACGTGCTGGACCGAGGCAGGCAAAACATCACCCTGGAGTTGGTGGGCTAATAACGCATCTTGAACGTAGGAGTGGATTGCACCAATATGATGTACTGTGGGCTCGTCCGGATTGAAGCAACGTTCATTTCGCCATGCCTAAAGTTTCCAAAGAACCACACCAAACACCAAAGGCCACTGATCTATCTCTCGGATTCCAGGCAACGATTTAAGATTACATGCAAACCAAGAGGAAAAGTTGGTACAATAAAACTCATGCCGGTGTCGGTGCCCAATAAGTTGGTTCCAAATTAATCGTGCCCGCCAACAATCATGAAAAACATAAGAAAGGGATTCCTCATGCATCGGGCAATCCACACAGGCTGGAGAGTCCGTGAGGGAGAGTTGGAAACGCTAGCCATTAGTCATAAGCCAGTTTTTGGCCACAAGCCACAAATGCAGTTGGATGCGTTTCGGTCCTTGCCAAGCCCAGATTAATTGAAAAAGCTTATTTCTGGGTGGCCACCGTTGTTGGCAGAGAAACCGATAGGCGGAGCGTGTAGAAAATTGACCACTAGGCTCAAGGGACCAATACATTTGGTCAGCCTCCTGAAATGGTTGAGGGGGAAATATGGCAGCAATATGTAGGAGTATCTGATGAGAGAGAAAGCCGCTAAACTCAGACCATGCCCAGTTACCACAGAAGTCCACATAATCACCTACTTTCCGTGTTAAATGATCCTTAGGTACGCCCACAACAGCATAAGAGAGTAAGTGCCCAGAAACTCTCGATACCCAATTATCAAGCCAGAAACTAACCCGATGACCAGCCCCCACTGTCCATTTCACCCCAACCCGCAACATAGGGAAAGTCGCACAAATACTACGCCAAAGGGGGGAAGCAACAGATGCAGTAGGCATCCCGTGATGAAAGCACTGATCGATGTTATATTTTGCACCAAAGACCTGGTTACAAAGCTTTTGTGGATCCTGCAGGATGGACCACCCAAGTTTCATATGAGCCGCAACATTCAGAGCAGCCAAGCTTTTCAGCCCAAGGCCCCCAGCGACCTTCGGACTACACACCTACTGCCAGGAAACAAGGGGAATGCGATGGCGATCCTTTGTGGCGCCCCAAATAAACTGGCGATAGGATTTGTCCATCTCGTGAAGTAAACCTTTAGGAACTTTAGCAGTTTACATAGTGTATAGTGGAATGGCCCCAAAAACCGATTGACATAATGTGACCCAGCCCGCCATGGAAAGTCCATCAGCTTGCCAGCCGGATAGACGTGCTTGCACCTTGTGGAGAATATGTGAATAAGTGGATTTGGTAACGCGACGATGAAGAACAAGAACCCCCAGATACGTACCTATCTCCCGAGCCTTGGCGAAGCCTAATAGGCGAGCAATGCTCCCACAAACAATCAAGGGGACATTTGGAGAGAAATAAACTTTAGTCTTATGGACGCTAACTCGTTGACCCGAAGTGCACAGAAAAGAGCCAAACAGTCCAGGATTTCCCGCATTTGGCCTTCCGATGCTTCAGAAAATAAAATCATGTCATCAGCAAAACAAAGGTGAGAGATAGGAGGTCCAGTTCGGCCTATCCGAAAAGGTTTCCAGTGTCCAGATTGCACCTACACCTCGATTAATTGGGATAGACGCTCCAGACATAAAACAAACAAATAGGGAGACAAGAGGTCCCCCTGTCGAAGACCTCTACCAGGCTGAAATGCAGGAGAAGGTTTGCCATGCCATAACACCTGCATCTGGACCGTGGTGACATAGCCCATAATTAAATGCACCAACGAGACAGGAACACCAGCATCGTGGAGATTATCCTGTAGAAAATTCCAGTTCAAACGATCATAAGCCTTATCCAAGTCAACCTTAATGGTCATGAAACCCTTCTTACCCCGTAACCTGCGCAACGAGTGAACAATCTCCTGGGTCACTATTATATTATCAGAGATATGTCTCCCCGGTACGAAACTACTCTGATATGGACCAATAAGGGTTGGAAGGGCAGCCTGAAGACGTTGAACTAGGATCTTGGCGACAATCTTGTAACTCACGTTACACAACCCGATAGGTCGAAATTGCGAGACCTGCTATGGAAAATCACATTTCGGAATGAGGGAGATAAACGTGTCATTGATCCTTATGAGTAGTGAAGGATCATGAAACACACGTTGCACCAAATGAATGACGTTAGGTTTCACCAGACCCCACTGAGATTGAAAGAAGTGAGCGTGGAAACCATCCGGGCTAGGTGCCTTATGGGCACCAATATGAAAGAGCGCACGAGTGATTTCCGCCTCAGTTACCTCCATACTCATAGGGTTCCAAATATCCGGGTGAACAGTTGGAAATCTACCATGAAGAAGAAAGGAGGGGTGAAGCTCAATCTCCTCAAAATATAAAGATTGGAAGAATCGCAAGACCAGGGCATGTAAGTCTTCGACCTAAAATACCCACTGACCATTGTCATCACGTAATGTCTCAATGCAATTTCACCGCTGACGTACCGTAGTAGAGGAGTGAAAAAAGCGCGTATTACGATCACCCAGACATAACCAATCCGTCTGAGACTTTTGGAACCAATGAAGAGTCTCTTGACGGGAGATAAGGTGATATTCTGCCTGAAGTTGCCCCTCCAGAGTATACAAAAACCGGTTAGGAAGTAACATCAAAGCACGCTGGACCCCATCAATCCTAACTAACACTCATTTTTTTTGGCGATAAATATTACCAAAGACTTCTCGATTCCATTCCTGCAGACAAGATTTCCAAAGAGATAGCATATATGGGAGAGCTTCGGACTGATCCCAATGAGTGAGGAGGAGGTTAGAGTATCCAGGATGAGTAATCCATGCTAGTTCGAAGCAAAAAGGTTTCTCACTGGCCGACTGACGAGAAGAAGACTCAGTACAAATCAAGATGGGATGGTGATCCGATCTGACATGCGGAAGATGTCAAATTGTGGTCGACGGAAAGGCGGAACAAAAGGCGAGGTTACCGAAGGCCCGATCTAAACGTTCAAAAACTCGACCATGGGTGTGACTCGCTTGTCCTCGCCAGGTAAACTTTGGTCACTAAAGCCAAGGTCGATCAAGTGGCAATCGTTAACCCACAGTTGAAAGCGTGCACTGCGACGGAAATCAAAAGGCGCATTTCCTCAGGTCCCAGCATTTCCTTAAAATCCCCAGCCAACAACCAAGGAAAGGATATGGTCTCTGCAAGAGTCGCCAGCGTCTGAAACAGCTCAGCCTTGAGGATAGGCGCAGGGTTGACATACACAAAAGTACAAAACCAGACACCACCAGCCGGACGAGAGATTTGAAGATGAATATAACCACGTCCACTGGCGACTACAATGACCTTATCTTAAGAATCTTTCCAAAGAAACCACAACCCTCCAAAGAAACCTTGAGTATCCACACGAAAGACATTAGGGAAGCCCAATAGCCGGGTGACTCGGGTTGCACACAACCCACTAATTTTAGGTTCCGCAAGAATGACCGCATCAACCTGACGCAAGCAGCATAAATCCTTCAATACTGCTCGGAATTCCATGGAAGCGACACCACGATAGTTCCAGTATAAAAACTTAATCATTGAGAAGGTGAAAAGATGCGAGCTAGACGGCAGGCGACACAGAATTGTCAACAGACATGTGGCCAGTATCATCCGTCCCAATCCGACCAGCCTCCTTATCAGGTTGAGTTTAAGGGACAACAGAAATCTCCGACTCAGCAACATCATTGGATAGAGGTCCAGTTCGGCTTGTAGCCCCACGCTGGTCAGGAGGTTCAGGAGGGTAAGTAGATTGGTTCACCGGAAACCCATTACCCGGTTGTGGAGGTGCTAGGGAGGTAGGCTGGGTAGGAGAGTCCTGCAGCTGAAAGGAAAGCTCAAGATGCAGTGGGGGCATGCAAGGGGACGTACGTAAAGACGTGGTACGCTGCATGGGCGCACTAGACTTAAGTGGAGGGGGGACAACAGGGTCAGAATGACCGAATCATTGGGCTTTTAAACATAGGAGCAGCAATGGGCTCAGACATAGGTCCATTTGACCCTAGCAAAACGGTTTGCCCAGCAGAGAAAAGGGATTTGTTACCAATGCTGGAACCATTTTTAGTACCTTGCTCTGCTTGGCGGGAGGTGCAAAATGTCAGAACCGGAGCTCGAGACAGACCACCGCCGGCCACTGGTCTACTTTCTGGAGCAGGAGCATAGTCTTTTAACAAGTTAAATCGAGAGTCCTGCACAGTCCTGTCCTTTTCCGAATGTCCAATCGGGACATCAACTGCCACAACCCCGCGGCCATAATTATCTGTACCACCTCAATTAGTGGAATAATCTCGTGAGGTAGGAGCACGGGTACGGCCACGATGCATCCGTTGAACCAGCGTCCAAGCTCATAGACCTCCGAACGCAAAGGTTGATCCACCGAAGGAGGTGGAACTACCGTCGGTGGTGGGATGGCACCCTCACCTTGTCCCGGCGCCACCTCCTCCGTCCGGTCAAGGGGCAGTTGTCACAGTGATGCCCATACTTGCCACAGTTAAAGCACACCAAATGCAAACCGTCATATTCCACCTTCCAGATTCTGCGATACAAGCAGAATTTAACAGTCAATGGTTTCCGCAAATCAACCTCCACACTGATGCGGGCATATTTTGCCCTCGAACTGGCCTCAATGCTCTCATCAACCCGCATTGTTCGACCCAGTTTATTCCTAATCCGGGTAAGAATCAGGTGATCGTAGTATTCCACGGGGAGGTGCGGGATGCGAACCCACACAGTGGCTTTGTCAATGGAAGCTGCAAAAGGATCAAAGTTAGGGCGCCACGCATAACGGTGAGGAGGTGATCCGCCACCATCCAAGGACCGTCCTCCAGAACCAGACAATAATCGTCCATACTATGAAATTTGGCCAGGTAAAAATCATTCCCCATATCATCCAATACCACATCGCACTGCAGTTTCCATTGTCTCTTCAGAAATGCCACAAGGAACTGATAACCAATGCGGAGACCCAACACTTTGACAATCAACGTGTTTGCCCAGACACGCCTGATGCACTGTTTATCAGTAGGAGATAGGTGGATAGTGGGACAATCAATTTCATCCAGCTCCTCTGGATCCGATTCCTCATCAGAGACCACATCGAGAAAGTCAGCCGCAGGATCTAGATTTACATGAGAACTTCCAGTGAGGGTATCCTTATAGGAGCCTTTACAAGCCAACTCCTCGCGAGCCTCCATCTCCACATCAACATCACGTTCTAGACCCGGAACACCTTCAGCTGCACGTTTAACTTTCTTATTACTCCGAAGAAGATTATCAACTTCCTCAGTCGAAGCGGCGCTAGTAGGGGCAGCCACACTACTTGCCACTGCCTTGGAGTCGACATTAAGCAGTGAAGTCATTGTGTCGCTCTTCGATGGGTTGGGGAACCCCATCTTTGAATAGCCAATGCGCTTTTGATTAGGAATAAGAACGGTTAACCAGTATAGGGATAACATATAGGACCAGACCAGACTTTACCCCAGGTTGATTGAACTATAGGTCGAGACTTCTCCATTCTGACCCAACTCATTCTCCTCGATCTTGAATCACGTTGACATCGCAAACACTGGCTTTTGGCAGGCCCTATGGCACTGGCAAGGCCCACAATTAGTTCGTTCCTTTCTTTGGCTCCTCGCCCATGACAGACTTCTTACCAACCAGCATCGAGTTTGTCGACACCTCGCCACGGATAGTGTAGCGCCCCCTTACCGTAGGATATACACCGGGACGCCCGTAGGTCATACCAATACATACCCTACGATGAGGGTGCACTACCAAACGATCAATTCTAATAAACCTCATGGCATCAATCATATACAAAACA
>JANTNU010000007.1:31266110-31280286 GCA_024752395.1 Erythroxylum havanense | reverse complement strand
AATGTAGTTCGAACCGTGTGTCTCAAGTTCGATTCGGATCCGAGTTTCAATGTCAAACCTAATCTTTAGTAACGATAATGTTAAAAATAAAACAGAAGAAGAAAAGAACCGTCTTTGTCTTGGTAATGCCAAGTGAGGCTATAGCACGTGCGAGGATGGTGGTGGGGTCAACATCTCATGGACCCCGCTCATTTATTATTATTACTTTTTTTTTTCCACACTCCTTCACTTCCTACTAAAGACTATTCATATTTGATGGCTTTTATGTTACTCGGATTATTCTTTGCCTTTTGTTTTTATCTAATTTTCCAATAATTTGGAAAGAATTATATTATTAATAATTTTAAAATTTTAACATCGCAATCCTTTGTTTTGAACCATTATTCTTAAATTTTAATAAATACAATTTTAATTTTTAAACTAATCGTTTTAATAAAGTTCAAGACAGACGAACAAAAAATGCGAATATAATACGAGCGCGTTAAAGTGAGAAATTATATTCACTAGTGTCAATTAAAGGATCTATGAACTTTCATTACTCTCCATCACTTTGCAAGCCTTTTGGATGATCAATATGCTTAGTGAACTAATCCCACTTTTGTTATGAATGGATTAAGGAAAGGCCATGTGTGTTAAAGTCACAAATGGAATAAAGTGTGATATGAGCATAATCTTTCAAAACACCTCATAATGTTGGGGATGGACCCCTCCCCTAATTGGGCAATGCCCAAGTAGTGATGAAGTCTATGAACAACTTTCATCAAATTGCACAAAAAGTATTTATTTCTAGTAGGCCAAGTTTCCACTTTTATAATTAAAATATCAAAAGGGGATTACATCTTATTAGACCCCTTCATATTTAATTTAGATATTTTCCAATTATTATTATAATTTCATACCCCTTTTTTTAAGAACTGAAGAAATTATTAATACAAAATATCTTAATTGGATCAAGTGTTATTTTCTAATTGTTTTCAATAATTCAGAGAGTAAGTTTAAGATTTGAACAACCAATATGACATTTTGAAGACTTTCCCACAGTCAATAACATTAGGATAAGATAAGTCTTATAACGAATAATTAATTTGCTGAGATAAAAAAGATAATTATTAGTATTTTACTTATTTAAAATTAAAATGTCAAAATGAGCAAGACCCTTTTTATAGATTTGTAATTTAATAAAGAATAAATTATCATAAAATTTGTTCCAAACTTATAATTTAATAAAATGTCACACTAAACTTGTCTTATTAACAAAGAAAAAAATCATTTAGGTCACTCTTGCCGGCTTGTGAAATGGCAAGAGTAACGTAATCAGTAAGCAATACGTAACAATATAGAATTTAAGACAGTGATTTTATATTAATTCATTATATATTATTTTATGTCGTGAAAATTTAAAATGAACCACAAGTCAATTATTGGTTATTTTTTAATATGAGAAATAACTGTTGAATGTTAAGTTTTGTTTAAAAAATGAATTTGATAAGCAAATAAATAATATAATAAAATATGGTTCAACTAAAATTTAATTAATAATTAAATACATTATCATAATATTATTAATATAAACTTTAATTTTTGTCAAATTAAGTTAAATTTAAAATAATTTATTTTTATATTATAGTGTTTTATTGTTAATATTAATTAAAAATATAAAATTTAATAATTTTAAATTAATTAAACTATGACTTAATCTCGTATCGTTACCATAAAAAAAATAGGGAATGTAATAATTTCACACACTTGCAATAACTTCGGACATTATTAACTTTCTAAAAATATTCTTACATTTATTTTCTTACAATCCTCATGTTTCGGGCGTACTCACTTCTCTCTCCCCTGTTCGCTCTCTCTCTACGCGATCTCGTCACCAGCTCTCAAAATTCACGAGGCAAAGAAAAGAAAAATCTTTCCTTTTTGGTTGCTACGTTCTTAGATTCCAAAACGCTTATCAGGGTATTTCAAGAACGGCCCTTTCGAGTGTAAAGAAGTTGATTTTACAATCTTTTCGCTGTTTCGATTTGGGCTGAGTGACGTATCAGTGCTTCCTGTCTAGCTTCTGCCCTCCAACTCAGGGTAAGTGTCCGGCTTAGTTTTGTTCCTTTTTCTTGCAGTGTGTAATTGTAGTTTACATCTGGGCAGTCATTGTTTGTTAATTTAGGTCGTATGTTGTTGTTTCTGATTCTACATGTAGATCTGTTTGTTGGTTTTGTGAACATTTAGTGACTGGGATCGTAAATGTTTGTTTGGTTCCTGGGTTAATCGGGGAAAGGAAGAGAAATGTAAGTGAGTGAAGCTATTTAGTGGTGTTAGTCGTTTAAGTAGTAATGCTATTTCAGGTTGCAAGAAAATCTGGAATCTGGAATTTGGAATCTGAAACTGTGACATGTCGAGTATTTTGAGGTTCATTTCTTTAAATTCCTTTAGACATATTTGCTATTGTTAAAGATATGCATGCTGAGATGGTGGGAGTTGAATTTTTTAAAGACGTGTTTTTTCTGGTTGAAGTCAATTGTATATGTTCTTTGAACAATCCATTGTAGGTGCTAAGATTTAGAATGCTTTAAGGCTTTTCCATAGAACCTGAAACAATTTTATCTTTGATTTTTTGGATCAAGTTTGACTTTTCCCCTTAAGGTCAATGACCTTGTTATGTTAACTGGATTTTGACACCCGTTTTACTCTCATTTGCAAAAGTCCATTTATTAAGTACACTTCCAAATATAGACAGATGCGTGCATTTGCAGAACTTTCATCAAGGAAAAGACAATGTTTGAATGGCACTGTTTCATTTTACATATAATATAGAGTATTCTCATAATGAAGTTTCTATTTTATTTGTGCAGGTATTTTGCTTCCTAATAAAACTATAAATCTCATACAAATTGTTACTGGAAATTGATGACATTGTGCTCTTAATTTATTGAAATTCCTGCAGTCATCACCGGTGGTTTGGAAACTTGATTATTGTATATTATCAAGCCAAACAAGTTTTTTCACGTGTTATTAATAAAACATGGACATATTGTGAAGTAAGTGTGATGCTGGAGATTAAATAGGTTTGAGAAACCTTTGGTTCTGTAAGTCTAAGAAAACAAAAAATATGCCTTCATGGTGGAAGTCATCATCTAAAGAAGTGAAGAAGAAATCATCCAAAGAAAGTTTCATTGACACAATACATCGAAGGTTTAGAAGCCCATCTGGGATTAAGTCAAACAACAGATCAGGAGGGTCTGGAAGACGCTGCAGTGACACAATTTCTGAGAGGGGATCTCAATCTCGAGCAGAATCCAGGTCACCCTCACCTTCAAAAACACATGTTTCTCGATGTCAAAGCTTTTCTGCGAGGTCCCATGCCCAACCACTTCCCCTTCCTAGTGTGCATACTCCAGGTGTGGGACAAAAGGATTCTGGAAATGGCATATCAGCGAAACCGAGATCCGAGAAAAACTCAAAATCATCATTGTTTCTGCCTCTTCCAAAACCAGCATGCATTCGTGGTAGGCCGCATACAACAGATCTAGATTTAGATTTGGTCACTGCTTCGGTTTCTAGTGAGGGCTCCATTGATAGTGATGTTCCTGCTAATTCTACTCATCGCAGTCCACAGGCTATTGACACCGACCATGGGACAAGAACTAATGTGTCCAGCCCCTCCAGGTCAGCCTTCTACTTTATTGTAATATTAGGGACATTATTGGTGGCCTTTATGCTTTCATCCTTTAGCTAGTTGCTGATGCAATTAATGTTACTTTCTCTGCAGTGCAACACTCAAGGACCAATCAGCTTCTATTGGCCAAATCAGTGCAAGGGAAGAGAAAAAACCATCTTCTCTTGTGTTTGGTAATCATACTCTACCTACATCACCTAAACGGAGACCTCTTGGAAGCCATGTGCCCAACCTACAAGTTCCATACAATGGTGCTTTCTCCAGTGCCCCAGACAGCTCAATGTCAAGTCCTTCTAGAAGTCCAATAAGGCCATTTGGAACTGAACAACTCATGAACTCTGCTTTTTGGGCAGGCAAAACTTACTCAGATGTCAATTTGTTAAGTTCTGGCCACTGCTCCAGTCCTGGATCAGGTTACAATTCTGGGCACAATTCGATGGGAGGGGATATGTCAGGACAGCTATTCTGGCAACCAAGCAGGGGCAGCCCTGAATGTTCTCCAATACCCAGTTCTAGAATGTCTAGCCCTGGTCCTAGTTCTAGAGTTCAAAGTGGCGCTGTTACCCCTATTCATCCTAGAGCAGGGGTGGCAACTTTAGAGACACAAACAAGTTGGCCTGATGATGGTAAACAACAAAGCCATCGTTTGCCTCGACCACCAGTAACAAATTCATCACCGTTTTCTCATTCTAATTCAGCAGCAACATCTCCCTCTGTTCCAAGAAGTCCTGGAAGGGCAGAAAATCCGTTGAGTCCTGGATCACGGTGGAAAAAGGGAAGACTACTGGGTAGAGGCACATTTGGTCATGTTTTTGTTGGATTTAACAGGTAAGTCAGGACAAACAGATACTAATGTGCGTGAAAATGTATACAGAAGTGTCTAATTGTTATACACTCTTCAGTTTTAGCATAAGAGAGACCTTACTGGTTTATAGCATGGTTATTAAGCTAGTAATCACTGATAACAATTTACATCCCATAATTTAATATATCAATAATCACTCTTTTACATCATGACCTTTTTAGTGACTTCAAGTTTAATATGCAATAAAGAACTTCTGGCTGCATGTCTCATTTCATTTCTTCAACTGGTTAGTGAAAATGGTGAGATGTGTGCAATGAAGGAGGTGGCACTGTTTTCAGATGATGCCAAATCTAAGGAAAGTGCTAAGCAATTGATGCAGGTAAGTTCATTCCTACTATACAGAAACTTTTTACGTTTACGAGACTTTTTGTTTCTCTTCATTTTTCCCTTAATGAATTTGAATTTCATTTAAAACCTTCAAACAGGAAATTTCGTTGTTGAGCCGCTTGCGACACCCCAACATTGTGCAATATTATGGGACTGAGACGGTATGCCTTAACATGTGTTATTATTCTTTATATGTATATGTCATTTGACTTTATCTTACAAAGATCTAAAGTTTTCTTGACAAGGGGAAAATTAAGCCTAAAAGAATATCTTAGTCTATGTCAGAAACATGCAATGACCCATAGTGGACATATGAGAGAGAATCAGGCTACTCAATAAAGTGGGTTAAGTGGAAATGTTATGAGTTAAATTGATATTATGTCACATAATTATGTTTTGGGGTTAAGATGAATTTTATAGGAAATAAAATTTGGAAGTTTCCAAATTAGGTTGCTTTATTTATATGGGAGCTGCTTGAGGGCGCATTCGGTTTTTGATGGTATCAAACATTGATCTTAAATTGATGTAAAATGATACTTAAGAGGAATTGTTAAAACACGATAAAATGTTATGGTTGGAGGTGAGGTGATGGAAGCTAGTTCTTTTAGTTTGGGGTATCTGCTCAGATCTTGATTCAAACCTCTCAAATTTAGGAATATAGTAAGCTTTTTTCTCAACTATACTGATGCTGTGGATTTTGTTGATTATCTTCTTCAAGTGGTATTAAAGTTTTTATTCTTCATTTGTGTCTGTTTCATTTGCCTATAGATTTCTTATCTATTCAGTTGCTTGTCTTAATGAAGGTTTTTAATACTTCTTCACAGGTTGGTGACAAGCTCTATATATACTTGGAGTATGTTTCTGGTGGGTCCATATATAAGCTTCTCCAGGACTATGGACAACTGGGTGAGCTAGCAATTCGTAGCTACACACAACAGATCTTGTCAGGACTTGCGTACTTACACTCTAAAAGCACTGTCCACAGGTGAATTGAGTTACCTACTTTATAGGCTCTTTTCTGCTCAACTTGAAGATTGCTGACATTCTTGTGCTGAATCTAACACGCAGGGATATTAAAGGAGCAAACATACTTGTGGATTCAAACGGCCGTGTTATTAAATTGGCAGACTTCGGGATGGCAAAGCATGTGAGTAGACGATTACTTTCTCCTTTGAATTGGCATGCCTTTAATTGACCTGTGAGTTTATTGGTAGGGAATCTGTAGAATGGTGTTCAAGTTGAATTTCTTTGTTTTTCTCAATCATCTAACTTACGTTTAGTGACTCTTTTGTTAACTTAATTTTTTTTTTTGGTAGATGCTCTTACAACAAAAGTTAGGTTTACTGACGTCGTTATCTCTGTGAATGAATTCTAAAGTTTGGCCTTCTTTACGACTTTCATGATCCAATTATGATTTCATAGTGCTTTCTTAATGTTATTTCCACAGATCACTGGACAATCATGTCATCTATCTTTCAAGGGTAGCCCATACTGGATGGCACCTGAGGTCTGAGGATAATTTTTGACTTTTGCATGCTTAATCATGCGATGATTCTTCATTCATCATTTGTTTATTCATTTATTGTTTTCAGGTTATAAAGAATTCAAACGGTTGCAACCTTGCGGTGGATATATGGAGTCTCGGATGTACAGTACTGGAAATGGCTACAACAAAACCACCTTGGAGCCAATATGAAGGGGTATGTTCAGTTGACGGGGATATAAATTATCTGTATTGATGCAATATGAAACTTTAAGCTCATCTCATCTCATTATGAACTTCTTATATTTATGTGAGCTGCTTTCTTCTATTAGACAATCTGAAATATTTGCATCATGATCTGAAGGTTGCTGCCATGTTTAAGATTGGAAATAGTAAAGATCTTCCAGTAATTCCTGATCACCTCTCTGATGAAGGTAAAGATTTCGTCCGGAAATGTTTACAAAGGAACCCGCTGCACCGTCCTACAGCTTCCGAGCTTTTGGACCATCCTTTTGTAAAGTCTGCAGCACCTTTGGAAAGACCTATTCTTAAACCTGAACCTAAAGATCCACCTTCTGCAGTTACAAATGGGGTTAAAAGTTTGGTAACTTTCTACTCCATGTTTTTATTTTTATGTCGACTAAGTGCAAATTTGTTGAATTAATTGTTTGTGTCCGGCACTATCCCTTTCGTAATTTGCTAATTTTGACTAGGATTCATATGTTAAATTGGTTTCCTATGGTTTATATGAATTTGTGAATATCATGTCTTCTAATAAGTATATATGCTTCATATCTTGTATTGCCTCTTAATATCTTTGCATCATGAATAAGTTTATGGTGAAGTATCAGTAATAAGTTTGTGTACGTACACGCGTCTGGAGGAAGTTTAAGTTCGGAACATCTAGCTTATGATGGTCCATCCTGAATGTAGTGAATGTAAGGAAATAAGAGTTCATTCAATCATTAGAAATGTTGTTGTCTAAACACTTTTTTATGCCGATCAAACATTGTTTTCGTGTCTCCTTTTAGTAATTTTATCTGACATACTTATAAAATTTAATTGCCGTTTTTGTTTGCTCATAGGGAATTAATCAAGCGAGAAATTTTCCCTCCTTGGACTCGGAAATGCTTTCAGTTCATTCGTCGAGAGTTTTGAGAACGAGTCCTCATCTCAGGTATTGGCTCTCTCTCCCAGGAGTCCGAACTATGATATTGTTTCCACTTGTGTATTTAGCTTCTGCTCTGATATCTATTCCATCATTTGTAGTGACATCCATATTCCAAGGAACATATCGTGTCCTGTTTCACCCATTGGCAGCCCCCTTTTGCATCCAAGATCACCACAGCACCTGAATGGGAGAATGTCTCCTTCACCAATATCTAGCCCTCGGACCACCTCAGGTTCATCCACACCCCTAACCGGTGGCGCTGGGGCTGTTCCCTTTAATCTTTTAAAGCAGTCAGCTTATTTGCAAGATGGATTTATGAACATGTCAAAGCCCTCAAATGCCGTATACAGCAATGGCCCTTCTTATCATGAATCCAATCCTGATCTTTTTCGAGGAATGCAGATAGGGTCTGCTATTTTTCCAGAAATGATTCCCTGTGAAAATGACGCGGCAGGGAAGCAGCTTGGGAAGCCCACGCATGGGGAACTAAATGATGGACAGCCAGTGTTGGCTTATCGAGTGTATCGGCAGCTTTTGGGAGATAATGTGCAGATAAATCCATCCTTGGACCTAAGTCCAAACTCTCCGTTACATAGCCGGACTAGTGGTATCTAACAAACTGCATTTTGTTTTCTTAACGTGCTGATCAGAGCAAGTTCTCAGGTTCACCAACAGCTGAGGGAACTAATTGATCCAAATAAGGATTCGAGTGAAAAACTGTTAACATAGGTTAAGATTTACGGAAATAGAGGGGAGCAGAGGAGTTATAGAGGATCGACAAGAAATCCATAAATGTTACAAGTCCTTCGATAATTGAAAATTCTGAATCGGGTTTCAACTGTGAAATAGTCTCTGCTTTCTATCCACCTTGCAGCCAAGTTTCTGGTTTGATGAAGCTTCAACTTGCATCGAGTATAGAGTGTAGAAGCTTGTGGCTTGTGATTCCCCTAGAGGCATGGCTTCAAGTGTTCCAGTGTATGGCAGTTCCAGAGAAGGGAAAATATTCATGTATATTCTTTTAGATCATTGTACAGAAGGGAAACCAAAGACAAGTACAATTACGGGCATTTAGACTGCAATTTTTGGAGTCTGAAACTGCTGTACAGAAGATGGAGAATGGAATTGAAGTTAGTGAAGCAATTTGTAGATTTGCTGAGACTAGTGTATACTATGTTTCGTCCAATCCTTGGATTAACTGTCATAATGTACTGTGAATCGCATTACAGAAAGGAGGGGTGAAACCAAATTGTCCTTTAATCTCTTATACTTTCTACCTATAGATATTTAGAAAGGATACAAAGCGTCATACCAATGCACCAACAGCTTGATGCATCACCAACATTGCCAGTGAAGTTATGAGACATCCTATCTAACAGCTTCCGACCTTTAGGTAAACTGAAATTCTGACCTTTGAATTCCATTCGGTGCTCGCCGATTTGCTCAGGCAGCAAACTTTCCAGGATTCTCCGGAATGAACTCATCGGGGTCAGTCCATATCTCTAGATCCCACATGATTGCATCCACATTCACCAGAACTCTGGTCTTAGCCTGATGATAAATGGTGCTGAAGATTGGAGCCTTAGTGATAAGTTGCGGATGATGCAGATATAAGTACGAGAAAAAGCATAATAGTTACAATTACAACCGTAATATTGCAGTCGTGATTGCAGATTACGAGTAAAAACTTAGGGAGTGAATCTCTTACAAGCAAGAAAGACATGTCATTGTCAGATAACTTGATTTCAGAAGTTGGATCATCCTGTATGTCCAAGAGTGTGTCC
Source organism: Erythroxylum havanense (assembly GCA_024752395.1). Lineage (NCBI taxonomy): Eukaryota > Viridiplantae > Streptophyta > Magnoliopsida > Malpighiales > Erythroxylaceae > Erythroxylum > Erythroxylum havanense. The sequence continues at coordinate 31,270,986 of JANTNU010000007.1, read as the reverse complement.
ATCAAATCCATCATCTTCCCTTCAGAAACCTTCGTTGAGTTTGGTTCGAGGCTTTAGGAATACTTTGATGACGAAGTAAACCAAAACAAGGTTTTCGACTTTTTTGGATTAAGCATCTTAATATAATAGAGTGAGTTTTTATGCTAAACTCAAGGGTTAATGTGAGAAAATTTTGTTATTTTTGGTAGAAAATAAAAGTTATAGTAAATATGAACTGGAGCTAATTGTTAAATCATTCACAATTTGATTATAGGAAAAGAGTCATATATCTGCAAATAAGTACTTGGCATTAACTAAGATACTGAACTTATTACAGAGAAATCTGGACTGGTAACTAAAAGGGCCTCATGAACTAAAATCTTCTATGACAATCTGGACACCAAAATAAAAGGCTAAATGAAACAAAGAACTTCCCTGCAATAAAAAGAAAATCTTTGCTCCACTTTTCAGAAGACCATTGCTAAAACTGGAACCTCTGCTGAGAATCTAATGATGATGTATAATCAGATTAATGAGAGAATATTATATATTTAAAAAAAGAAACTTCCCTTCATCTTACACTATGTCACCGTTCTCTGTTTGGGTATATACTTCAACTTCATACCATTCTCAGGCTTTATTCTGGATTTGACCTTACCAGCTCTCACGGTAGAATCAAGCAGTGGTATATTAACTAAATGATTTGGACCAGTGACTAGAGGAGTTTTAGCATCAGAAAACTGGGAATCCACTGCTGAGGGGCTGCTCTGAACCTCGGTACAACCTGGAGGCTCAAAGTTTGGGGTTAGCACCAATTTGACATGCTCAGCTGATACCGCCTTGTTCCACCCTGCACAAGACATTGCCGGTTAGAATATTCTGGAAATGTGTTGAAAATGATTGTCGAATCTGTTGACAAATTCAACTCACTCTCTGCCAGAAAAGCTTTGGCTGCTTTGCTGGAGAACTGCAAACGTCCCAGGAGAGGACTTTCCTCCATGGATTGATACATTTTTGGCATTTCGTTAGTGTCTTCCACAGAACAATGTCTTGAACAGCTGTGACTGGATGATGGCTTGCCCTCACCCATACCGACAGACCTATCAAACTGAGATTCTCTACCACTAATATCAACCAGCACTGGACTTCTGCTTGCACTTTGGTTCACGGGCCGCCAAAACTTCATTGTTGATCGGTTAGTGACACAATGAGCATCATCATGTCTAATCTTCTCTTGACTGATATTTTTCTTTGCCATTTGATGCTCCACCACAAAGTGATCTTCAATCTCATCCAAACTGGTATCATCAGAATGTTGACCATTCCCCAGTGTAACGGATATAGCGCCAATCATAACTTCACCGTTCTTAATCTGATCTGGCTGACTTATTCCTTCAATTTGCACACCGATTCTTGAACTCTCTACATTATATTGAGGTTTTGATTTTCTGCTCCACTTCTTGATGCCATTAACTATAGGGACAGGCTTCCCATCCCTTTGACTTCCATGGAAACCATTTGATAGGTGATTTCTTTGTGATTTTCTAGGCATGCTACATCTAGCAACAGCTATATGCATGCGGCTATTTCCTTGATCCGTGAGCCTTTCAAAATTACCAGCATTCTTATTAGAGTATTCACCATTAGACTCAGCTTGGAGCCCCAGATCCACATATTCAAGCGTAGTTGGAGGCAGATAGTCTTCAAAGGACAAGGTACCATGATTTGGTGGTCTATCTGAACCATGTGTATCAGTATCAGTATCAGATACAGATTCTTCAGCCGTTGCTACAGCCTCCAGTCCATCATCACTGTGCTCCTTAGCATTTAACAGATCCCCTTGTCCTTGTTCCTTAGCTTTCTGCTCTTTATGCCTGAGTTTTTTAAGCCTCTTCCTCTCCAAAATCTCAGCTTGCCTGCAAAGGTTACCAAAAAATAAGTTTCGGCAAAATTTAGAAATTGATGTTGAAGCAACATAATTTCAACCATCATTGCATGCCTACTGTTAACAATTATCGTCATGTTTAGAACTCTAAACCAGAGATGAAACTAACAAAATTATTCATCACCAAACTAAGTGAACTATAATTATCTTCCTTCTCTGTTAACACCCTTAGCTTCCTCCATAACCTGCCATGCAAGCTAACAGTGAACTGTGACTGTGTTGAAGAAGAAATAGAAACTTGCAGTAGTGGCATGCAAGGTAACATGACAAAATTAATCATAATGTAAACAAACCTTCTCTGGGCAGCTTCCTCCTCCTCCACCAGCAACTTTTGGCACCTCAAAGCTTCAGCATCCTTGTCAGCAAGCCATGCTTTGACCTTAATCCAAAGGTGAAAGGTAATTATTCACATCATGATGGCAAGAAAAGTGCTAATCAGCAACTTCTGTGTGTGCAATAGCAAAAGGCCATATGTGTTGAACAAAGGTAAAATCAACTGCAAATGATTAGATATCGAAAGTAACTAACCAATTTCTGCTCCACCAGAAAGCTAGTGCAGGCCACTAAATTCTTTGTTTCAAGGCCAATCTTTGCAGCTTCTCCATCAAAGATATACTTTTGCATTGATACTGCAGCTCCACACAAGAATGTTTTTTCACTTGCATCATCAAGGATACCAAACAGTTCCTCAGAATTCAAAGGAAATCTTGAAGGCCCAGACTGGATTATGTCCTGCAAAAGATTGGATATATTCTTGAATTAGAATGCAACACTAAAAAAAATTGAATCAGAAAATGAAACAATTAACAGGAAAAGGATGAGTTCCGTTACCAAAAGGATAGAACCAGCCCTCAAGCAATATTGTGGAAGAGAACAAAATCCTGGTTTCCGAGTAAGTGTTGTCAAGGACTTCACAATTAAAGAACCTGGAACTTCCTAGTTGGCAATTAAGAAATGAAAGAATTCTTCATAAAGTAATCACAAGAATTATATATAGAAAAACAAAATTAGAGCATCTCCTAATGATGAAAGCAACTACTTCAGAAATTGATTTTGGAAAATGAAAAAGACGGGGATTCATCAACATGTAAGCCCAACATCCACACTCCGCTTCACAGTAACATTAAACTGATTTCCAAACATATCATCTTTTCTCAGCCACAATGTAATTAAAGAATGGAAGTTCGAGGAAAATCAGTATTTGTAGATCTCATACAGAAAAGAGCAAAAGATTCTAAACATTTTACCATAGGCAATGAAAATTGAAATTTGATACGAAATGAGAACGATCCAATTGGAAATTGACAATCAACTCAGTATTAGTTGCAACAGATACGGTATTAATGACCAAAGCAAACATAATTTTACCACCATACAATAACATTCTAGGAGCGTCAATCTTGAGAAGTTATATAAATAGGTTTCAAGAAAAGGAATCCAAAAGCAAAATGAAATACCTCCAAAATCACGTCATTGAAAGATAAAATTTCCTTTGCATCATTCTCAGAGAGCTGAAAAGACAAGGAACATTTGAGCATCAGGAATGGACAGGTTTAAAACAAACCTCCTATGATATTTACCTTATCCCAAAATGAAGCCAACAGATGCCTATTTTTAAAAGAATCCTGCAAAATGTAAAATATCCCCATTAAACTAACATATGTTTAGTAAGAAAAAATTACGCAAAGACAAAATAAAGATTGATGAAGATGAAAATGAAGCTGACATCACATTTCCAATTTCCCAAAAATATTCAAACCTGTTTTGCAAATAGAAAAATGAGCACCAAGCATTAAAGGAAACCTTATCAAGCTTCTTCAACCGATGGTGCACACGCCTATGCCTCCTATAGTTTAGGGATGAACAAAATTCTCGAGAACATTTGTCACATTTTTGCATCTGCACCTTCAAAGGAGTGAGCAAAGGCCAACCTGGGAGGTCTGCAGGAAAATGAGGAAATAAATCAGTGCAAAACACCAATTAAGGTCAAATCCAACTCTTACCAGTTATCAATAACTAATATTGATATTTTAACAAACAGACAACAAGTATCAGTGACATCAAAGGCAACAAATTCAGGAAATTTATGTGCTATATTTATGAAAAAGCACATTTTTTGCAGGTCAACACTAACAAGGGGGATAAACTGCTAATCCCATGAATCTTAGATATTAGTGAACCAAGAACATAAAAACATCACAAATAATTAAACTTTTTCCCATCAAATGGTCAAAATTAAACCTTAAATTATGTAATAGCAGGCACCTTGTTGATCCAAAGCATTAAGTAACTGAATCCAATGAACAGGGCTATCATTGGCCCTTGAGAAAGAAAGAAAAGGCTCTTTTCCAATTGCTTGCCGAATGATTGTGTCCAGTGTATCATTTCCATCTTCTGGTTTCATCACATCGGTGGTGTTCAAGGCCTTTTGTTTGGCAACTGGCATTTATTAACTCGGAACAAAAAAATATATCTACTTATGGGAAGCCACTGCACAGAATAATAAAGATTTGAATTAAAACCCCAAGATGAAGCATTTATATGAAGATACAACACAACCAAATGTCACAATGGATAAGACAACAAAAGCAATAAAGTCTCTAAATGCTTATATTAACCCCGTATGTGACCCCAATTCTAAATAACAAAACAGAACTAAAAGTTATACTTTTTCAGTAGGAAAAGAAAAAAGTATCAAATTCTAAATTGCGTTTGTTGCATAAGAAGCCTCACCTAGAAGAATAAAGCATATATAATGTCTCATTCATATCATCCCATTCTACAGAACAACAAAGCCATCCAAATCATATTCAAAGATAAATTCATACGTACTCATATAAATACATACTACATAAGAATAAACGAAATAATAGATGAACAATGCAGCTTTATCTAGCAGCTCCAAGCAACTGTAATACCCTCGCTTTGAGTGAATGATTATGATATGCAAAA
>JANTNU010000007.1:31183804-31197013 GCA_024752395.1 Erythroxylum havanense | reverse complement strand
ATTCAATATCTTATATTGATCCTTATTTATTAAATATCTCATATTTAATCACAAAGTTTCTCAAACTTTATAATCAAGTCCAACTTAATTAAATCAACTTTGCTCTCTCCAACCCATTCTATATATGAGACTCATTAGGTTCCCAAATATGTTGGCAATGATTATAAATTATAATTCTAATTCATAATTAAAATTAGATAAATTAAAACTCCTTTTAATTTATCTTTAACTCTCCAATTAAACAATTTATAATCATAGATCAAGATTGATGTCTAGCAACATATCATGACCACCCAAATATTTAGAAATGTCAAAGTAGTTTTCATTAACCTTTCTGTGCATAATTTTAAAAAAATTCAGGATTAATTTGAAAAAATAAAAATTTAAATAAATAAATATTAAATAAGAATATCAAAAAACCATATAAGAATCGAAATAATTAGCCCACAAAATTATTCCATTTATTCTCATATGCTATTATTAAAAAACTGAACCAATTCAAACGATTCAATTAGAAAAATTGTGATCTCACTAATTTTTAGGTATAATTTTCAATTTTTCGGTTTGATTTACTTTAATAACTCTTGTTGTTAAAAATCGATTAGTTTAATAATTAATTGATCAATTTTTATAAACTAATTAATTAATATAAACTGATTAATTTTTATTTAATAATCTTAATTTTCAATTAAAAGGACAATATTTTTTAATTATATTTCAAAATTTTCAATCATATTTAATATTTAATTAATTATATAATAATAATTAAAACTTTTAAAGCTTAATTTTATTTTCTTTTGGTGGAGTGGCGAGGTTAGGAAAACTAGGAACATTGAATGAGAGGGAAGCTTGCATGCGAATAACGTGAGTTCCATTTCTTAGCTATTGATGAAGCACGAGCCAATAGATTAGGATCATCGTACCGTCCTAAAGGGATGTTCTTGAACCTTTTTCAGTTTGAAACGACACCACCCTGTCTGAACCTCCGACCAGATACATACACGTAAAACATTAAAACTTGGGGGTAGGTACGGTGTTTCTGTATAACTTAATTTTGTCCACATATTTATATAAACTCCATCATCACAAACGGTGGATCAGAAGCCAATTGAGAAATGGAAGCTCTAATATGTTCAAAAGATTTCATTCTTGATCATGTGTTCATAAACAGAATCAAGAGATAAGGGAACTGTAGATTTGAACACCAATACTGCAGAAACAACGTCAACTAGTTCCAGCTACATTGTATCCACAGGTTGAATGATGAAAAATGGAATACAAGCATATTGCTGGAGAAAACTTCTCTCTTTTGTACGATCTCATGATCTTCGGTTGGTGACGCTAAAATGGAACAACAACGGCCAGTCCTCACAATGACTTAAAAATGTAGTCAAAAGAACTTGTGAAACTTATGATTGCTTCTGTTTGTTCATCAATGCACCAGTTAGGGTGAAAGTTGAACAAATAGAAGCATACTTGTGGTATAAATATTCAGATAAAAGATTAGCACGTGAGTCTAATAACTCAAAATAACAATTAACAAAACAACCTTCTGCTCAAGATATTCACTCTTTGTCTTTCATGCATCAGGATTCATTTCAGTATCACTAATGAGGGAAAATCATTTTGCTTCTGCTATTCTATTGCTTCTGTTTCAACAATTTTCTGCAATCATTCATCAGATTAACATATAAAAATATAGAAACCATTATTTCGTTGTAACACAAAAGCCACAAGTTCATAATCCATATCTGCAGAATAATGGATCCTACACGACAATCCATCTCTGCAAAAATACTCAAAAGCATGCATCCTATCTGGCAAATATGGTTATATTCTACAACATACTAGATACTTATTCTTCATCTTTATACTTTTAGTGGTTCGTATTGCTAATCTGTACTTCCTGTCAACAATTGTGGCTGTCTACCATGCCTATTAAAGCCAAAGGCATGCCTAGCAAAGACAAAGGCACTCTTGCCTAAGTAGCATGAAGAAATTCATAACAATTAGAAGAACAGAGATGTGAGGTGAGAGAGAAAAGAAAGAAAAAGAGAGATAAAAATATTTTGTGAATTTTTGGGTCTAATTTTTTCTTGTAATTCTCCAATTTTTCTTAATAGTAAAATTTTTCTATCTTTGCTTATAGTTTTTACCCTAATTTGAAGGTTTTCTACATAAAATCTGTGTTCATTATTATTCCTTCAGTTCTATTTAGCTACAAATCTACTCTAATGTCGATTTTCACAAAAATAGTATCAGAGCAAGGTGAGAAAAGTACGATGAAATTTTTGGCGTAATCTATTTGAAGTTCGGGTGAGCACAGTAAAAATTTGTGAATAGTAACCTCAAAAGGTGACAACTGTTCATGTATATATTTTTGCAGTAAACTGTGCAGTTACTGTAATTCAAGTATACAGTACTATTCACGTGTACGATACTATTTATACACATACATACGTTACTATTCACATAAGTCATTACGACACCATTTGCTATAGTACTATTCATCGTCTTCTTCCTCCCGCAGCCTGGATCATATGTCAGCTTCTTCTTGATTTGCCATCAACTTCTACTCTTATCAATTTCCTCCTGTTAGAGTTAATTATGATCTATAAAGTTAGTGGTGTTAATGCAATTAGTGGTTATCATGTGCTAATGGTGTTAGTGTCATTAGTGTTCATCGTGTGCTAGTGATAACATAAAAGTAGGAATTTTTCATTGTATTTTTGTGTATTTATTGAACTATTGTGGTTTGTTCAACGATATAATACATACCAATTTTTTTGTTTCTTTCGTTCAACTTGTTTTACTCCAATACACTTGATTTAGTTTTAACAGCGGTATCAAAGCCTTAGCCATGAACAACTTGGTCCAAATTTTGGTTCCTATCTTGGATGGGAAAAAATACACTGGATGGATTGTCTAGATGAGAGTACTTTTTGACTACCACGAGTTTTTGAATGTCCTGGAGAATGACATTGTTGATCTTGAAGAAAATATTAATGATATATATAAGGCAACCCATCGTGACAACAAGAAGAAGTATAAGAAAGCCCTGTATTTAATTCATCAAGGGGTTAATGACAAAGTCTTTGAGAAGATTGCTAAAGCAATTACATGAAAGCAAGCCTGGGATACGTTGCTCCTGATGTAAAAAGGTGCAGAGAAGGTTACGAAATTGTGAATCCAAACTTTAAGGCGTCAATATGAAATCTTGCAAATGGAATCCTCTAAGAAGGTGGTAGATTATGTAGCATCCCGTATCTCAAATGATTGAGAGATTTAAAGAGTTAGACTAAGGAGTCATATGAGTGTTGGGATATAGAACAAAATTGGTACATCCATGACATGATTTTATAATTATGTTCAAATGCATAATATGAGCATACTCACATTAATTGCGAGTTAGAGAAATGACATTCAATGAACATATTCTGGAGTAAGGAATTGATGGTAATATGAGATATGAATATGTTTTTCCAATGCTTTGTATTTTGGTTTACTAATGACAAGAATTGATGGATTATTATTAGCAACTTGGAATTAATTTTCATAATTGGGAGATTGATAATTTAATATGTACATTTAATCTTAGAAAATGCCAAGTGACAAGATTAAGTGAGACATGGAAAATTAAGATGACCTAGCCTAAAATTGTGTAACATTTGACATAGTTAAATTGGTGACAAATAGATTAGTAATTAATTGACAAATGGATCAATCATTGTGTGACAAATGGGTTGATAAATTGATGACAAATGACATTGATAAATGGACAAATGGCAGCTGTACTTAAATGACATATGACCTAGCTTTAATGGTGACATATGCCGGCATATATTCTTGATACGTGTTGAACATGCCTTTAGACATATGAACATTCCATTAGATGACACCTAACACCTTAGGTGTAACATTCAGCAGGAGCAAACTTGGTTCAGCCCATTCTTATTCTTTCTTCTCTCACACACACGACCGAAACTCTCTTCTTTTACCTCCCTAAGTTTGCTTACAATTATGCTTAATTGTTGCACAAATTATCCATGTTTTAGTCTCACAAAGTTAAGTAAAAGATCAGCTTCAAGTTGCCTTATTGTCCTAGCTGAAATCCTTCCAAGTTCCACTTTGAATGTGTGATGATTTTGTATACTTGAAATACTGATTTAGAGTGACTTTTATGCTGGGATTAGAACTAAACAAGTAAGTAAAAGATTAGTGTTTATGGCATGCTATAATAGAGAATTGATGATGATGAATTAGGATGAAAATGTTGAGGTGTGCTGTAATTTGATAACTGGAATGTTTTCACTGATCATGCTTCAGTATTTTAATTATATCTTGATCTATAGATTTCCAAATGAGATGATTCTTAATTTAAATTAAACTAGAGACATTTGGATACAATTTTTGAGGAAATTAAATTTGAATTATGTCCTTAAGAGTCTTGAAGTTTAGCTTGAACTTGAGTCTTGATTTAGGCTATAACACTACCAGTGACATAAATCATATCCTGTTGTTGTCAAATAAAATGTATTGATGTAGGCCAAATTAGACAAAGATGTCTTCATAAAAATTGTAGCTTATTCTCATAGCTTTCAATTGATATAAATTTTGTAATTTTTAAATATTGTAATTGAGAGATATGAGTTGTAAAACTTGAATGCATGATCATGTCCTAGCCAAATTATCAAATGTACTTAGTCTACAGTATTTTGAGCATAACTCATAGAATAATGAATCAAATTATATGATCTTAGTGTCATTAGAAACTTAAGGCACAAGGAAAAAATTGTATAGAAGAAAGTGTTACAGAAATACACCATTTTCCTTGTCATAATGATCATATAAAGTAAACCCGAAAGTTTTTATTGATAAGAAAGCTGGATTAGTTAATGAGTTTATGAATTTTGACACATTTGGAGTACAATTGATCTTTGCATCGGTTTATTACGAAAGTATACCTGGGCATATGTCATTGAACATACATGTTACATGATACATTTATAAAAATACATATTCAGTTACATGAACAATGTGGTAACCTGAAATTGTATTTGATTGCATATAGAAGAGCAAGTAGGGTGACTGCTTCCAGATATTGCCAGAACTTCAAGGCAATAAGCATAAAGGGAGCAATTGTGAGTAACCTAGATGGTCTCACTTTGTTAAGTGTTTGTTTTGAATTATTTTCTGAATGTGGAATTGATTGTACTGATTTCAGACAATGAAGGTTCGTGATTTTTGATTTATAAATGTGATATTGAAGTGTTCCTTGAATGTGAAATTTGGTGAAATTATGTTTTGAATGTGGATTTTTTGTACTGATTCTGGACATGAAGGTTCCAAGATTTTGAATTATGAATGTAATATTAAAGTGTTCCTTGAATGTGAATTTGGTGAAATAAATGTTTCTCAACATGTTTGTTGAATTTCGGACTAAAGTCCGATGATAAATGGAAATGAGTCTGTAAATGTGTTTGAATAGGATTGCAAATGGGAATGATTGAATATGAATATGATGCATTTCATACACGAATGCATGATCAGATAATGATAATTATGACATAAGTAGCCACCTAATATGAGCTTAAAGCTCCAAAATGTGGTATAAAGCCAATGGCTCAATATGTACAATGAGCCTTGTATCCATAACAGATAAAAGATAGTATCAATGAGCCTGATATCCACAATAGATATGGGACAGTTTAGGCATTCAGTCATAACAACGTAATAATTGAAAGTGGGTCATATGAACATTGTATATACACTTATTGAGTGTGTTTGACTGATTGAATTATAATGTGGTCATGTATTTGTATGAAAATGGGTATGTGAAGTGAATGAGATGTGGAGCAATTTGGTAAATGAAAAGATGTGAAATTAACTGCTTATATGATTTGTTATGTGGTATGAATTGCGTGAACCATCGAGGATGGTTACATCACTGAGTTCGCAAAACTCACCAACATTGCATTGTGGCTTTTTAGGTGTAGATAAGATATCCATTTAGGCCAATTGGAGTATAGTCACTGCTTTAAATATGAACTAATGGTCAGGATCATTTTGCATCTGCATTTATTTTCAATCATTTTGTATTAAACATTGTATTCTGTAACAATTGAGCAATGTACCTGTTAATTGTACAGTGTAATGACATTTATGGTTGAATATGTATAGTAATGAAATGGGCCTAATGTTTACTAACTACTAAATATGTGTTTGTGTTTGAGAAAAATTTTGCAATGCTCCGACTTGTCTGTTATAACGTGCCATCCTAGTAGAGTATGTTCTCGAATATTGTCGATATGTTCGAAAATATGCCCTATGAGAGTGGTGTGTTACAGATTATGTAAGTCTTCTTTTGCTTTAACAAATTAAATGAAGATATATGAGAAGAGTACCAGGAACAAGCAAAGGTGGAGAAGATTTTGTGATCACTAAACCCCAAATTTGAGCATGTAGTTATAGCCATTGAAGAAGCTCATGATTTATTCTTGATGACTGTCAATGAAGTATTAGGTACCTTACAAGCCTATGAGCAATGGATGAATGAGAGGCAGCTGAAGAAGTCAATTGAGCAAGCCTTTCAAAGTTCAGATTCCATCAAAGTTGAACAAACTTGTGAAACCACATAAAAGCAAGGAAATTCACACGGTAAAGGATGAGGTCGTGATGGTCATTACAATAGCCTAAATCATGATGGTCATAATTATAGAGCTTGGCACAATAATAGAAACCAAAACAAATTAGATTCGAGCCATCAACGACATCAAAATTCTTGAGGTCTGGTCGCGGTAGTGATTAAAAAAGGTACAATGAGTCTAATATTGAATGTTATTCTTGTCACAAATTTGGTCATTACGCTAACGAGTGCAGATATAAAGACAATGATCAAAATGCTCATTGTACGCAAGAAGATGATGACTAGAACCATGCCCTTTTGATGGTTATGACCACTAAAGAAGTGCCAACCTACCATATTTGGTTTTTTGATACTGGATGTACTAATCATATGTGTGGTAAAAAGGAGCTTTTTATCAATCTTGATGAGTCTGTCCACTCTAAAGTAATGTTTGTCGATGATAGCACTGTGCTGGTTATGGGGAAAGAAATTTTTTTAATCAAGTTGAAAAATGGAAATCACAATTATATTTTAGACGTCTTCTACTTGCCTTACATGAAGAGTAATCTATTTAGATATGAGATGTACATGATAGAAATTTTAACAAAGATAGTAACCAGATTCCATAGCTTTGAAGTATGTATAAACAATATAATTGAACATTTACCTGCTAAAGATGTTAAAAGTTGACTGGAAGCCATGGTTCTCTATGACACAAAATCCCAAACACAATAGAAAATAAAATATCTGGGTTTGTTGAATCCAACTCGTCAATTTCTTACGCAGACCACTACAATGCTGTCAAAAAAAGCCCCACACTATAAGCTAGAAGACCACCCTTAAGAACACATCAATTAAGTTAAAGCAAACACATGGATAGGCTTAGGTGAAATTTATGAATGGATCCAAGGGCCTATGGTAAGATTAGTACTATAATGTCTATCCCATAAATGGCCCAAATGATACAAACACGTACTAAAGTTACGCTAGTTTGTAATAATTAATTCAACATTCTCCAACTTGGACAACATAATCATAGCAAGCCAAATATATACAATCAACTCACCGATAGGATGTATGAATCTTATATAATTAGATGCTATTAATCCAAAAGCATGACAATAACATTAATATGAATTCATCATAAATGAATGTCATTAATTTGTCACTTATTAAGAATATAAAGTAACAATATGTCATAAATAGTGACACAATATTCACAATATGCATGTACTATATAAAATCAAACAATCCTCACAAAACGTGCATAAAACAAAGATAAATCCCACTGAAAGAAAGAAAGACTAGGCTCTTAACAGTCCTATATTAGAGACATGTTCTACAAAAATACAAATAGGTAAGCCTTTAGTTAGTGGGTCTGCTAGCATGTTGCTCGTAGGCATGTACTCAATAGTAATCAGAGACTTTGCAACTTTCTCTTTAACAAATAGAACTTAATGCTAATATATTTAGAGCAAAAGGTGCTCATAGTATTTCGAGAGAAAGACATAGCTGTAAAATTGTCACAATATAATTTTAGCGGCCTTGATATGGAGTCCATAACTCCTAATGCTGAAATAAAGCTTCGCAACCATATTGCATGATAAGTAGTCTCATAACATGCCACATACTCTGCCTCCATAGTTGAAGAAGCTGTAAGTGTCCGTTTGACACTTTTCCAAGAAAGATATCCTCTTGCCATCATAAAAATGTATCCACAAGTAGATTTCTTATCATCCACACGGTTTGTTAATCAGAATCACTGAAGCCAACTACTTCAAGAGTATCAGTGTTCTGATATGTCAACATAAGATCCTTGGTACCCTAAAGATACCTCAAGACCCTTTTAGCTGCTTTCCAGTGACTTTGTCCAGGTTCGCTCAAGTATTTACCAAGCACACCTATAACAAAGGCAATATTAGGACGTTTGCATATTTGAGCATACATCAGGCTGCTAACAACTGAAGCATAAAGGACTGCTTTCATTTGATCTCTCTTAATATCATTTAAATGACATTGGACCTTGGAGAACTTATCACCCTTTATAATTGGAGCCTTTACATTAGAACACTATTGCATATTAAACCTTTTCAAAATATGATCAATGTAAATGCTTTGAGATAATCTGAGAACACCATTTTTTCTTTCGTGAAGAATCTGTATATCGAAAACATATGATACCTCACCAAGATCTTTCATATCAAAATGATCAAACAATAATTATTTTGTCTCGATCAACATGTCAGTGTCATTAGTAGCGAGCAAGATGTCATCAACATATAAAATTAGAAATATGTACTTAATCCCATTGATTTTCGTATATACATATTGATCAACAATATTTTCTTTAAAATCGTTATCAGTAACAATTTCATCAAACTTGATGTACCATTGCCTAGAAGCTTGTTTCAACTCATATATTGACATTTGGAGCTTACAAACCATATTTTCTCTCCTAACAACCTTAAACTAGTGGGCTGAGTCATGTAAACATCTTCTCTTAATTCGCCATTTAAGAAAGTTGTTTTTACATCCTTTTGATGAAGTTCAATATTAAAACTAAGCCACAATTGCCATAATAATCCTAAAGAATCTTTAGTAAAAACAGGAGAGAAGGTCTCTGTGTAATCAATACCTTCTCGTTAGCTATAGCCCTTGGCTACTAGCCTTGCTTTATATCTCTCAACTTGACCATTGGCATCATGCTTAGTTTTGAACACCCATTTGCATCCAACAGGCTTACAACCTTTTGGCAATTCTACCAAGCTCCACACTTTATTTAGTGACATAGAATCGATTTTATCATTCATAGAATCTATCCAAAATTTATACTGAGAACTAGAGATGGCTTCTTTGTAGGTAGTTAGATATGAAAAATCACCTATATCAAACTCATATTCTTGTAAGTATACTAAATAATCACTTGATATTGCAGGTCTGCAAACCCTTTCTGATCTCCACAAAGACACATTTTCAGTGGCAATAACTGGAGCCATTTGTGCTACATACTCCATAGGATCATCTTGAATGGCTATTAAATCTTGATCAACCATAGGGATAATTGTTAGAGTGGAAGCGATAGGCATAGGAATAATGAATGGGTGTTCTTTAAACACAATTTCTCTAGACCCTTGGCTTATTCCAATATCATCCTCAAAATAAACAACATGATTTGATTCAATGACCTTGGTGGTATAAGATAGACAATACAATCTAGAGCCCCTTGATCCTACACAATAACCAATAAAGTAGCCAATGATAGTCTTAGGATCAAGTTTCTTAGATTGCAGATTGTAGTGTCTCACTTTTGCTTTACAACCCCAAATATGAAAATGATACAAAGTCGGTTTCTTTTGTGACCACAACTCATAAGGAGTCTTAGGAACAGATTTACTGGGCACTTGATTCAAAATATAAGTAGCAATTTTCAAAGCATCACCTTATAGATACTTTGGCAAGGAAGCATATACTAACATACATCATACCATGTCAAGAAGTGTGCGATTTCTCCTTTTTGCAACTCCATTTTGTTGAGGTGTACCAAGCATTGTGTATTGAGTATTAATACCACAATCTTGTAAGTATCTTGTAAAAGGTCTAGGATTACATCCTGTCTCATCATATCTACCATAATACTCACCACCTCTTTCAAAATGAACTACTTTGATCTTTTTCCTTTGTTGAAGTTCCACTTTTGCTTTAAATGTTTTAAAGGCTTCCAAAGAATCAGATTTCTCACGGATGCGTTCAACAAAACCATAACGAGAAAAATCATCAATGAAGGTGATTGTAATTCTGGTTTGTAACCATTACCACACTTCTTGCCCTTCCCTTTTTTCATGTCATCCTCCTCCTTTGCAAGAATAGGAGCCATATCCTCTATGGTCCATTGCTCTTTCTGAGCATTGTGGCTTGACCTAATGGAATCAAACTGAGATGGAAGAGACCCTATAATAAACCACACAGTATAGTCCATATCGAGCTCCATACTAGTTACCTTAATCTTATGATAATAAGCCACAATTTTGTAGATATGCTCTATAATCCCACTAACACCATCATAAATCGTGGAATGCAAAGTGCTCAAGAGTTCATTCTTTTCATTCTTGGAGAACTTCTTATATTTCTTTTTGATGGCCTCAAGAAGTTCCTTGGCGTTCTCAGTTTTTAGAATGCTATCACGTATTGATTCCTCCATATGATACCTTATGATCATCAAACAACACCAATTCGAGTACTCCCATTCATCATAAAGCTTCTTATCACTAATAGAAGACTCATTATCATGTTTAGGAAGAGAGTCTTCTCTTAAGGCCATATCCAATTTCATAATAGTTAAGTTCATCATAAGCGATTCAACCCATTGTTTGTGATTAGTCCCATTAAGCTTCAAAATGGCAGAGAATTGAGGATTGTTCAAAGCTGAAGAAAAAACCAGAAGAGCAACATTAATATGCATGTCACACAGGATCATACGATTCGCTCTTTCTCCAACTTTCTCAAAATGATCCACAAAAGTGATCATAGAATGCTAGAGTCCACTAAGCATTAAAATACACTCATTCATAAGCAAGAGCAATACATTAAATATCATAACGAAAAGCATCAATAGACTATCGCTAGAATAGTAAAATTGTGTCAATTCATAACATTCAATATGTTATCGTCACTTATTGGATACCATACATATTGGATCCTATTTTTGGAACCCAACATCCGAAAACCATTCATAAATGTGAGCGTATTAATCTATGTGGTTATTTTCATGAAATCTCTTCAGCCATCATCGTTTCATCCTCATTCTCATAGCATCTCAAAACACATAATGCGAGCCTACACACCGGAATCACCAACATCACAATTTTACTTCTTCAAGACAATTGTAGCTCTATGTATCTAGTTTATTTTGAAATAAGAATCATCTCATTCAGAGCTCTATAGCTCAATACATACTTAAAAATCCAAAGTATGCTTATAACCTAATTATGCCCTTCCAACGTATCCCTCATTTTCCTTTCGTCAATCTTCTTCTAATAATCAGAAAAGGCTATCAGTTTTTTTTGTGAAGGTAGAAAAATATGTTATAAATCTATCGCTTCAAGAATTACTCCATTCGGGGGTCGGATGAAGAAGTTATGGCCAAAAGAATCCAACATGCTCATGTCCTCAATCACGTTGGACAATGGGCCTAACTTCCACTAGAGATGTCGAATTGAGTTATTCTTAGACAGTTTGAAAGAAGACTTCTAGATCTACAACTTTTATGGAGAACTTGAAGTGAGATTTTGTCAATGGGAGGGTCAAAATATAGGCCGTGTTAACCCACACGGGCTAACTGTGTAACTTTCGGATCTCGCAGTTTTTTAGCATCAAGAATACATGGCAAGTGCGATTTTACACGGCTTGACCGTGTAACCTTCAGGTTTAACAAGATCGTTTTGTCAAAAGAAAAACTTGTTCTTTTCACAAGAAATACTGCAAATCAAAGTTAATCGTATTCTTCAAAACTTGTTTGAAAACTAAGTAAAATCGAAACTTTGAATGATAAGAGAGATAGGGATAGAGCGAAGTTGACACAGTAATTTTTATACCGGTTCACCCCAAACTGTTGGCTACGTCCAGTCCTCAGATGTCTTTATGAGATTTCATTATCTCTCAACAACTTTACAAGTATTCTTTCTTTCTGAGCCTCTTCAGGTCTCTTTACAGTCAGTATTCTTTTATTCTTAACCTCTGCAGGCTATCTGTACTACTTTCTTATTTGCACAATAAACTCTCAAGTAAGCTTTGAAACAATTGTTGCATGCTCGTATGTTTATGTAATGTATGTGTCTGTGTGTAAGTTTGCAATCTTCAACTTCGACTCATATTTATAGCCTTCGTCTGCAACTGCTTCTTAAATCTTGAAAGAAACGGTTATTCAATTGAGTTCTATAACTAACTCAAACTGATTCTTGATTCAGACGTGATTTGCTTTCGTCTGTTTTTCATCGTCTGCTTTTTCTTTCGTCTGCTTTTGGCTTCTGTCTGCTTTTGGTTTCCGTCTGCTTTTGGCTTTCGTTTGCTTTTGGCTTCCGTCAGCTTTTGGCTTTCGTCTGCTTTTGGCTTTCGTCTGCTTTTCAACCTCCGTCTGTTTTTTAATCTCCGTCTGTTTTTCAATATCTTTCGTCTGTTTTTCAATCTCTGTCTACTTTTCATTCTTCTGTCTATTCTTTAATCTTCGTCTGCTTTCAATATCTTCCGTCTATTTTTCAATCTCCGTCTACTTTTCATTCTTCCATCTGTTCTTCAATCTTCATCTGCTTTTCATTCTTCCATTATTTGTACTTCATCAAAATCATTAATGTAAAGTCATTTTGACTTAACAATCTCCCCCTTTTTTATGATAACAAATAATTATACAAGTAAGATGAAAAACTGTAAGATGATATACAGATAAAAAAATGCTTCACTTTCTGTCTTCTTCTGACTTCTACATTTTCTGCTTACTCTGTTGGGCCCCGATTTGCATTAAGCATGTTTAAATTATTTTGAGGTTTAATGTGATATTTTTAATTTGGTTGGAATAAATTGAGGATTTTATT
>JANTNU010000007.1:31148773-31177192 GCA_024752395.1 Erythroxylum havanense | reverse complement strand
TATAAACTACATTTCATTGCAGTTGCTTGATTGATATATCATAGTTGCCGTCTAAAACTCGAGTAGTTTGACAAATTCGACTTAACTCTATCTAACATTTGATCTTATTTTGGTGTTTTTCAGGACCAAAACATAAAATCATGTTCAAACCTTAATCAATTTTCAACGTACTTATTCAAAACATGTGATTTGTGAAGTCCTTTTTTATCTTGACATAGGATAGCATCAGTTTTTCTTTCTATTCCCGTAGAAAAAAGGAACAGAATTAGACATTTTTTAAGAAAATTGTCCAAATTTGACAAGAATTCCATACATTTTGTTGTAATATATTATTAAAAAACTGAACTGGTTCGAGCGACTCAACCGTGAAATTTTTTAATCAACTAATTTTTTAGTTCGATTTTCAATTTCTCAGTTTGATTTATTTTAATAAATTTTGTTGTTAAAAATCGATCAATTTATTAATTAATTAAAAAAACTGAATTGGTTCGAACTATTCAACCGTCAAATTTTTGAATCAACTGATTTTTTAGTTCGGTTTTCAATTTCTCAGTTTGATTTGTTTTAATAAACTTTATTGTTAAAAATCAATCAATTTATTAATTAATTGATCGATTTTTTATAAACTAAAATTAATTGATTAATTTTCAATCAACAGTCTTCCTTTTCAATTAAATTGTAAATTAAAGACAGTCTCTTTCAATCTTATTTTAAATTCTTCAATTTTATTCAATCTTTAATCAGTTTTATGCCAATTTAATTCGGAATGAACCTTTTAAACTTTAAACTCTTCTTGTCTTACCGATTTTATATCCGGTTCAGTTTTTAAAATATTGGATGTAATACGACAATATATATTAACATTCTGAACCATTCAAGATTCCAAATTTTGTACCAAGAATTTTCTTTTTTTTGTTTTCCTGTTCTTGTTTGCGTTTAAAATGCTCTAACTCACAAGTCAACATAATTTCATATGGAGCCAAAAGTTTAACGACAATAAGCCGATTAGTAATAAGAAATTTGATACACATTGATAGTTTCAATCCTATAAGATTGGAAGGTTTATGTTCAAAGTCTTTGACGGTCTATCATTTGGTATTAGACAATTCATAAGGTTGACAAATAGCCCGGCTTGATCTGATCTTCAAGGAGGTGACTCAATGTCACGGTATAAGTCTTGAGACGATTCAAAGCAATATGATTTTGAAACTTAATTTTGATACGTTAATTTTAAATTAATTTTTATTATCACCTTATATTTTACGTAACCTTTAGAATCAAGTAAATTAAATATGAATTGATCCAATTTTAGATTAGTTCAATTTAGTCCAAATAAATATAAAAATAAAATTATGTTTAAACATTATTGAAATTTATCGTTATTAATTTTGGGGTAAAAGATAAATTTTAAAAAATCTCTTGATTTTTAAAATTATAAAAAATTATATTTTTTAGTTTTTAAAAAACCATTCTTTTATATTTCGAATTATAAACATCAAATATGAATTAATCTGATGTTAATTATATAATGATTCTTGAACCGAATTAATTAAATTTTAATGAAATTGACTATTTAATGTAATTCATTTTAATTATTAATTTAAGTTAAATTTAATATTAGTGATATTTAATTAATTCGCATATGATATTTATATTATGTGTATTTATAGTTTTATTTTACCGAATTTTAAGATAATGGATATATTTTTTACTCTTGATTTTGTATTATTTGTAATATTCTTAATAATTGACATCTGATTGCCTCGTGCCGTTTATAGGAGGAGACGCCAAACCTCGCTCTTCTAAATTTCCGGTCATCTTGGGTTCAACGTTTGGTCCGTCCTTCCGCCGTTGATAGCGGCTCGTGATTGACTGCTTAATTGAGTGAATATGGGTGCAGTGTCATGCGAACGAGTATATATAAGGGTAAGTCATGTTCCCGTATCTCCGCAACCACTTCTCTTCCAATTCTTAACTCTCATCTCTGAACACAGCCATGGCTTGTAACTTCATCTTTAAGACCCTGTTACTAGCGGCTTTTGTCATTGCACTTTCTGTACCAGGCACTCTCGGTAAGTGATTCTGACTAAAAGATCTGATTCTATACCAACTGGGTTTTGATCCTAGCATGAAAAAATTTGTATATGATATGTCTTCAGGTGAAGTAACATGCGAGAAACTGGACCAAGACACATGCGCCTTCGCCGTCTCAGGCTCCGGCAAGCGGTGTGTGTTGGAGAAACACGTCAGGAGGAGTGGAAGAGAAGCTTACATTTGCCGTACGTCGGAGATCGAAGCTGACAGGTTGAAGAACTGGATCGAAACTAACGAATGTATCAGATCATGCGGGCTCGAGAGAGAATCACTCGGAATCTCCTCAGACTCACTTCTCGACACAGGCTTCACTCGCCATCTCTGCTCTCATCAGTGCTACGACAGTTGCCCTAATGTCGTTGATCTTTACTTCAATCTCGCTGCAGGAGAAGGTAAAACACAACAAACACAGCACAACAAAACACAACACCATCTCCTTCTCCTTCTCCTTCTTCTTCTTCTTTAGCTCCGTCAAGTTCAGGTAAGTCGAATTAATCTGATCATGAACGTTTTTGTGGTTTCTTGCAGGTGTTTTCTTACCCAAACTATGCGAGGCTCAAGAGGGAAGTGCACGTAGAGAATTGATGGCAGAGATCAGAAGCGGAGGTGTGGTTGCACCAGGACCAGTACACGCTGTGAAGTATGGTGTCGCACCATCAATTGCACCTTTTTAGTTCGCGGGACAAAGAACAATAAGACATAGAGAATCACTTTAAGTAATTATGGAGTTCATCTAGGATTCCGGTAGGCGGGTTGGGTCGGTCGACCGAAACGACCATGACTAGCTAATCAGAGGATCCATTACGTGTGTTAATCACAAGAGTACTTAGGTTAAGCTGGTTTTATTCTTAGGTGGGTTCGCAAATTATTGTATATGTTTGTTTACTATTAAGATTGTGTGATAATAAGAGACCAGGAGTCACAGCTTCCATCATCTTTTCTGCTTTTTTTAACCTGTGATGTAGTAATTAGTCTTCATGCACATGCACTGAAATTACTGAATGCCTCTTAAAGAGCAGGCATGGCAGCAGCCCAACTTGCCTGATTATTTAGAACATGGTCGGATTTTAGCCAGAGGTTTAAAATATGACGAGAATACCTCAAAATTCTACAATGAAACGGGATTTAAAGAGAGTCTGATAATATGCAATCTTATCCTTACATAATATCATACTTAATATATTTACGAGAGTAACCAAAATTTGAATCAAACTTTTATCTAACCTAATTTAAAATCATGTCAACTCAAACCCTAATCCGTTGATTTTGAATTGGGCAAGACCCAATTTGCCAACCCTATTTATGTCCTTGATCATAGTTATTAAGTAGAAACATGACAAAACCAAAGTTGATTTGTTCTTTAATTCATGGTACTGGCTTGATGGATATTCAATAAAATGCTCCAACGATAAGCTTACCTGCAAGAAGTTTAAAGACTATTATTTTGCATTAATGGTATGCAGAAACCAACATTACACTGATACGAGAAAGCAAAAAAATTACAAAAACAAAAGAACATTGATGACCAAAAGATGTAATTTTCTCAGGAAACGCTCAGGAATTTTGGACAAATTAAAAAGAGAATTGAGTAAATCACATCACATCTAAAGTGCTCGGCCTTTTATAATGTCAATGCTTATTTCACTTGGATCTGTAGCTTGTAACTCCACTTGAATTCCGTCAAGTTCCCTCTTGAATCTATCTTTGGAACTTGCATACACCATTTTATTTCTTACCCTCGCTGCATCAGGTGCCCTGCAAGAAAGAGTTTCAACAACAGAGATAAGTAATTTGATCTAATCCTTGAATGTATCTGTTGTTCAGATTCGTTTTTCATTTTCAGCTTAAACATGTTCCTGTTTCTAACATGTCAAAACAAGTCCTGCTTCATCTTTTCCCTGAGGGGACGCCACACTACTCAAGTTTTCTGTCAGGAAAAAGATAGAAGACTTAAAGAAATGTATGAACTTGTGTTAATTTCTTTCAAAATGGAAACAAACACATGATAAATAGGATAGAGACAATGATTTTTTCTCCCTAATATTTAAAATTAAAAAAAACTAAATTTTAAAATTATTTATTTTAAATTTCTATAAAAAAATAATAATAAAATATATATTGTCCTAACCTTACAGATAGACTAATCAAATGTTACTCACACGATATCTTAGCTTAAATCTTAAATACAATCATATTTATTTAATCTAAGTTTAAACTAATAATCTAAGATATTTATAATAAGTTATTATTTTAAGTTAGATTTAAGTTAAATTGAGTTATTATATGAACATTAAACATGAAATAATCATATATCACTAATATAATAATCCGAACTAATTAAATTTGATTTAAATTAATAATATAAAATAATTATAACAAATTATTAGTTTAAGTTAAATTTAATATTAGTTCAGTTCAATCTTAAGAATTCACTAATTCGTTGTATAAATAATATTTGATTAGTACAAATATAATGTTCATCATTTTGTTATTATTATTAATGAAATTTTGAAATGATTAGTTATTTTAGAAAATTAGAAATTAGAAAATATTTTAAAAAATGGAAAAGTTTTTCTAAGAAGGTTTTGTCTTCTATCCTAAAAGAAAATATTAACTCAACGTACCATTGTACAAAATTATATAAGAAAAAGTAGCTGTAAGCAGAGAGAAAACTATAGTTATGTAAGAGGAGAGAGTACCAAGCAATGAAGAAAATTTTGCTTTTCTGGCAATTCTCATCGGTGGTGAAGTCGAAGTCGTAGACGGCGTAGCGACACTCATCGGCAGGGAGACAGGCAGTGAAGTTGTCGTAGGTTTCTTGGGGACTCCCAAGTTTGTCTACGACCACTTGCTGAGACTCAACCTTAAAGACTATGAACCTGTAGTTCCTCTTGGCTTTCAGTTCCAAAAACTTGAGCTTACAGTCATCTTCCACAGCCATTCCAGACGCCGAGTTTGCCTAACCCAAAATGTTTCAGTTTTGAACTAACAATGAAAAATGCGTAAACCACATGATTTTCATCATATATATGAATGCATTCAAACAGGATTTGAACATGCGAGTTTTCGTCAAGTGATTTATTCAAACACGAAGTAGACATTAATCGGAAAACATAAATAGCAGCAAACAAGAACATAATGACTAGAAACCAAGTTTGTTTAGGGAATCCATTGTTGAACATTGATAGGCTCTTGAGGCAATGCAATGTTATAATTTAAAAGGTAAATCATAAAAAAAGAAGAAGAACATATTCCTTTTTCTCATCAATCATCCATCAAACACAATAAAGAGACAAGAGAAAGAAATACTGAGAGTACCATGTTGTCGTCCTAGGAAGACAGCAGAGGAGGCTTGTGCGAGAGGGAAGAGAAAGAGAAGGAGAAAATGGGAGAGTATAGGAAAAACTGAGATTGGGAGATCCTTAGTTTTGGGAGACAGACACATTAAGAGGACAGACAAACACGGAGAACAAAGAGAAGTTTCAGGGACAACACATGGGTTGGAATTCTCTTTGGAACTCTCTCATGGCTGATAATTAATAATGATAATGGGCTTAGCCGGCCTATACAAAATTATTATATATTTTCCTAAAAAGATAAAATAACGTTATTTTGTTTTTTTTTATACAAGAGGAAAAAAACAGACTACATGAGTGCTCGGTGGTACAATGCGCCTAGCGCATCTCGATGAAGAAGTTCCTGGACACCAAAAGGGGGCTCCTGAAGGATATGTAAGCCCAGACTTAACCCACTAGCGATGCGAGCGAGATAGTCGACACACTGGTTTCCTTCCCGGAAAACATGCTGAATGCGAGCCGCCTACTCCCATTAGAGCATCTGCTGGATTCCTGTTACTAAAATGGAAAACTCAATCAGTCTAAAGGGGGATCAGAAAGCAGGTTAATAACCTCGAGGGAATCTGTTTCGACCACCACCCAGCGATAACCTCTATCCCACGCTAGGGTGAGGTCGGAGTGCACTCTCCAAAGCTCGCCCGCTAGTGGGGATCCCTTGCCTAGGTGGTGTTGGAACCCCCCGCACCACACCCCCTTCCAGTCCCGAATCAGTCTCCCAGCGGTAGACGATGTGGAGCCTGGGTGGACTGCGTCATCTGAATTGACCTTCACCCAACCTGGTTGCGGTTTAATCCAGCCCACAAAAGATCCCACTGGCACTCCTTGCTTAGGAAACACACAATTAGCCAGCGCCTTGGCTCGAGTGATCCACCGCACGTAATCCAAGATGAAATGGTGGCCTTCACTCGACCAAACGAAGCCCTGATCAAACAAGCTACCATTTCGTCATTTCCAGAGAAACCAGCAAGTGACTCCAAAGATCGTGGACCACGCATCCTGGTACACCTGAGTATGGTCGGTGAGATTGGAGGATAACCACAACTCTTCGTCCTGCTGAAAGAAACTCGGACCGGTCACCGCCTGAGGAAACTTACGCCAGATAGCTTGCACTCGCGGGCAATCCCTCAACACGTGGGCGATAGACTCTTCTTGCCCATAGTCATAGCATCGGCTATCCACATCAATATGACTAGCGACACGCTGCTGATTGGTCAAAAGTTTCCGCTTAGCCACGAGCCATAAAAACGATCGGATGCGCTGTGGGCCCGCTCATTTCCAGATTAGGCTCCACAGCGGGTGCTTGAGGCCCGTGTGGTGCCCCTCAATTAAAGCGTAAGCAGACGCTACGGTGAACCTGCCATGCGGAGTATGGTCCCACCGTAAACTGTCCTCGGTTCCTGCCGCGAGCACAGGGCCGAACTGGGCCAGTGCCAAGAACACCGTGGCAGGGAGGTATTGCTGGATCGCCTACCAGTCCCAGTTGTCACCATCGAGCAGTGGGTCCACCACTGTAGCCAACCGTAAATGGGTCGGTACTGGTGAGGAAGCTAAATGGATAAGAGGCCCCCAATCGTCCATCCAGAAAAGCACACGCTACCCATCACCTACAATGAGTTGAGTTTCTTCTTCAGACCAATTGGTGCAAGTACGCTAGTAGTCAATGTGACTGATAGTACAAATCATATTATTACTAGTCATGCAGTAAGGACGATGTAACAAGTAAAATGTATAAACATTTATGTTAGCAAGTGTTGCATTCCATAGACGATGTCGTGAGAGCTCAAAAGACATATCAATGCGCCATTTCTCAAGAGGCTGGAACCATTCGAGGAATGTCCATAAAAGAGATCCTGACTGTGTTGGATCTGTTAAATGGCGATACAGATGCAAAGGAGAGAGGGCGATTGTACAGGTATATAAGGCAGCTAGGGACCAGAGATGTCAAAGTACATCCTCATCAAGAGAATCATAAACAAAATAAATATATTTATATGGGGTAAGCATGTCAAAGTGACTTGGCTCAGCAATAATATCATGGCTGAGGATGATGTTATGCATGTAGTAGAAGATACTCTGGTAAAGAATAGGAGAAAGACTCTCAACATTATTACGTATGCGGGAGAAATAAGGAGGGAAGTCTTTCTTATAACGAGCAAACCTGGGGAACTCCATAAGCCAATATAGAAGAATGGGGAGTTTCAGTGTCGAGGAAACAAAAAGGAGTGGTTTGGATGGTCTAGAAAGATAATATGCGATAATATTTTTATGATCTTCAAAATGTCAGACATTAAATTTATAGCCAGGGAACCACTCCTTCCAGCGTAAGAGCTGACTGTTGGGAATCTTTTTCCCACTTGTTCTAGAATCTTGGGAAAGCAGCATTATCCATTTTAATGATGAAGTGGTAAGAAGTGAGGTGAATAGAGAACTTTTCATTTCAATACCTCTTTTTACTGCGAGAATCTCCTTATATGAGATATCGTAGTGACTTTCAGCAATGCTAAAAGCTCCACTAGCATGTCCGCAATAATTGCGTCTATCATTGAGTTCTTCGATAAGTACAGCACCCCAATGGGTGTCACTAGCATCTATTTAGAGGACACGTTGTCCATGTTCAGGAATCTTTAAAGGCGGAGAATCCTGACAGATATGCTTAAGATGCTTGACAACTGTGATATGCTCTTTTCCCCATGTTGGTGAATTCTTGCGTAATAACTTAGATAAGCTTAATGTGTAGGTTGTCACGTGTGAAATGAAATCTCGAATATAATTGACAATCCCTAGGAATTGTTGAATCTGTTTAACAGAGAGATTTTCATCATAAAATTGCAATAACTCTTTTGCAATATGTGGGCTTGGCTGATAAAATCCATCATTGAATTGCATTACATGAAATTCTATTTCAGATGTACCAATATTATTTTTTGAGGCCAAAAGTATTACACCATACTGTTATGTAAGGTCCAAAAATCTTTGAAGAAGGGCCTGATGTTCCTTATGGGTCTTTGAGAACAGTAGAATGTCATCGATGTAGATCAAGGCACTGTTGAGGAAAGGCTTATAGATTTTGTAATGGGCTTTTGAAATAGTGATGGAGCGACTTTGAGTCCAAAGGGCATCACAGTCCATTGGCACTAAGCATTGAAAATGCAAAATGTATTCATGTAACATTCTTCAGGGTGAATACCCAATTGTCAAAAACCTGCTTCAAGATCAAACTTTAAGAAGATAACAGCTTCCTTAAGAAATAGTACCTATGTACTTATTTAAATAGATGAAACTTATCATCCTACAGGAATGCATTCAGAGGCTTGTAGTCTATCGCTAGACGTTTCTTTCCACGTTTCTGTTCTGAACACTTATTAACATAGAACGCTTAGCAAGCCCAATTCGATTTTGTGGTCTCAATCAATCCTTGCTGCAATAACACGGCACACTCATCTTGAGCAAGCTTCAAGTCATCAGGATTCATTCCTGGATGTGTGGCCTTTGTAGGATTTATATCCTAGTTCTTCTTAAATAATAGACTTATAAAAAATTCTAAGTTTTTCCACAAAGGATTTGGATGAGTAAACTATACATGAGACTCTGAATAGTAGCTTAACAGTTTATCTCGAAGTCCATTGTAACATGTCGGAACTTGTGTAAGTTCAAACACATTTTTTAGATCAGTGTATGGACTCAAAAGGTTTCGATACCTGAGGCCTGTGGGTAAGATCTGTAGATGTTTGGCTTTACAGTAACATCTATGCTAATGAGAAGATCTGGGCCTGGTAGATTGTTTCCAAGTACTTTAGTTCAAATTGTACACTGAGGAAAGAAGCAGATGCCAATTCTACTTCTTGTTCTTAACCCAATTTTAAAAAATTTCCCATCAAATGCAATAAAATATTCGTCATGAGAAGTATATGCTTCTGTTGGTAGGATATTGGGCTTCATGATCGTACGACTAGAACTAGTATCCATAAACCCAATAGCTTTAACGGGCTGATCATATTTGTCTTGCTGAAAGATCTAGATCTGGACATATGGTCGTTTAACTGACATATGATCTAACTTCATACATGTTTTTTGCAACATGTATAATGAATCATCATCTGATGGAGTAGATGAGCTTGATGATTCTTCTTCTGATGCAGACACAGTAACAAAAAACTGTGTTTCACTGTCCTCACTAGACTGTTCTTCTAGTACTTCCTCAATGTAACTCTGAGGATGTATTGGCATAAATTTTTCAAGTTTCTCCAGGAACTTGGTATCTTTCCTGGTTGCCTTAGGACAGTTATTTATGAAATGATCCAAACTTCCACAGACAAAACATCGAGGCTTCTGCTTCTTTTGATGTGATGACTTTTTGAAGAACCTCATATGTCTGTACTTTTTGCTTATGTTCTTTTGTTTGAAGTTTTGTTTCCAAGGCTTCTTGCCTTCCTTCTTTCTGTGAAATTTCTCCTTTTATAGTAGACTTTAGATTGATGAGCTTTCCTACTACTATGACACTTATAAGTCTGTTTATCTTTACATTTGATTTGGAGATATGACTTTTTACAAGCTTGTTTCATAACTGAACCTCCTTTAAGGATATTCTTGAATAATGTATGCTTATCACATAATTTGTCAAGAGAAGCTATAGCAAGCTGGTAGATTTCTCCAAGAGAGATTGTAGACATATCTCTTTAAAGAGAAGCTATGGTCCGTTGAAGTTTTGGCCATATTTCATCTGGAAGGGATGATATAAAAGTATAACAAAGGTTAACATCATTCCATTCATTCAAGAGATAATACATTTCCGTCATTCACTTAAAATTCTTTTGAGGATCACGCTTATCAAGAGAACAACATTTCATCTTGAAATATTCTTGATGGATCTACTTTTCAATCAATTGGAAGTCACCAATAAATTCTTTGTGAATTATGCCAAGTAGTGCTCCAGCAATTGTTACTTGTATATACTGAAGACGTTGATACGCACTAACACTTTGTCATCAGTCTTGCAAAATAGTAGTAAATCTGAATGTAAATTTAGACAAAATATTTGAGAGAGGATGATTAGATCTGGTCATTTGTAAATCAATTCATGCACCAAACTCATGAAGTCTATCTCGCTATTTCTTTTGAACTAGATCATCAAAAATAAACCAAGGTCCTAAAGTAGGCTTGGATTTTGTGACTGCATTGCTGCCGTAGTTGGTGTTTCTTGAGGTGTAGGCTCAGGTCTGAAAGGTTCAGTACCTGTGGATTCAGCTTCACTGATTTTTGGTTATGCTTCAGTATATTAAAGCATAGTCATCAAAACGTTGGATAATTATGAGAGATCAGCAAAGTTAGCTGAATCGTTAGATTCGACTAATTCTTCAGCTGATGTTGAAGAGATTGGTTCATAGGATGACTCCGGTGAGTGTTCTGCTAGATCATAAGGTTGTTCAATCGAACACTTTAACTCAGATGAGTTATCATATGGTGTTCCAAAGACTTCAGATATATTACTTTCTGAATCAGTTTTCTCTAAAAGAGAACTGGAATTATCTGTAAGAGGATTAGAGGTCAGAGTAGCTATATACTTTATCTGCTTAGCTTTGTCCTTCCCAAGAGAAGTAGTGGAAGGCTGTACTGGTATTGTTGGTGGAGATTTTGGAGGAGTTTGAATCCTTCATGGTTTTCTCCACTGTTCTTTTGGTTCAAAAGGTGTATAAGAAGATGATGCTTCTGGAACCTTTGAAGAATGCTCAAAAACTTGAGCTTTAGGTATACGATCAGATGTTGGCTTTGAATTTTATCATCGATTTCTCATGAGTTGTCTGAGGATGTACATATTGTCTAATCAAAGGGTAGTTGAATTTGAATACCTTTGAATAGTTAGCTTCTTCTGGATACTGTTAATACATAGGTGCAGAATATGATGGTTAAAGAGTTGAGAACTCTGAAGAGGATGAGCCATATATCTGTTGTGATTGAGAAGCATGCATGTCTGCTTCCATTTGTTGTACACTCCTTTGTATCTCCTGTATCTTTCTAACTTTCAAGTTGAATTCTGGCCCTATGTATTGGGCTGAGATGTAGTATTTGAGTTCAGCATCAAGACGCTAAATCTGGGCTTTGTAAGACCTATACATCTTTTGTATCTGTTATGCAACAGAATTGACTTGCTTGTGAGTAGCAGTATTTTGTTGACGGATTCCATCCAACTTGGAATCAATCATTCTCAGAACTTTGTTTTGTATTACACGTTAGATGTCTGCTAGTTAAGCACTTCATCACTAGGATTTGATAGTGGTGTTCCTTGCGAAGAAATTCCTGACGCTTTGATATAAGGGTTGAAGATAGCCCGCTATGATTCATCAGTACTCCTGGATAATTGAGGAAAGCTATCCTCATCTGGTAATACCATCATGCAAGGCATAGGAGTAGGAGTTGTAACAGGAATTGCTGGCTTAGATCTATACAATCTACTAGTAAATCTGCAAGGATTTGACTTCAGAAACATAGACGATCGGAGCATCTCATTTAGAGACTTTGGTCTAGATCTTTCTATCATAAATAGATCATTATGATCATCTGGATCTGGATCTTTATCATCACCAATAGGATGATAGACACGAGAAGGCAAGCACCGAGATTCGGGCTTGGATTTCTTCTTCCTTCTCCGTTGAAATCTTAGATCATCGTCATCTGTGTCTGACTTTGGGTTGAGATAGATCTCACAGTCTAGTTCGCACATGGATGGTTTAACATCCCATAAAAATGTCCACGATGATGACTTACATAGATTGGATCTTCATTGGATTTGAAATAATGGATAGGAGGACCGTCTTTACCTTCTGTACGTGACAATACGGGTTGGATCTTAAGGCTTATAGTCCCATTTGATAGATCTGGTAGATCTTGAAGTTTAATGGGTTGCATCATCAGGATAGAGCCTGAAGTCGATGGACCAGACGTGTCGTCGCTAGGTCTGTCGTAGATGGACTTTATTGAGCCATCTTTCAATGTCTTCAAAATTGGAGGAGTTGTCGTATCAAAAGAGTGTCGATGAGGCACATGAAATACCTTCTGGTAGTTAGTCATCCATTATGTAGGCATCAACTTTTCAAGCTCCTGTGTAGGTAACTGCTTCGGGATCTGGAGAATAGTTGTCTGATTGTTAGCACCATCAACATCCATTTATAGAGCATCCAAAGTAGAGTTGGGAAAGTTTATGTCCAATGTATGATTCTTTAGACAATAGATCATCTGGTGGTGAAGAGTAGCCATGGTGGTTGTAGGATCTTGATTTGCTCCAGTGATCTGGATTTGAACTTGTAGACGTTCAGACAAAATAAGATCATCCAACTTGATGTTGAAATCAGGTGTTATGGTCAAGATAACACTCCCTTTGTCAAGAGTTGTCAACAAGGCACCAATAAGTACATTTTGGTACGTTGTATAGGCAGTGTTCAGAAGGGATATCTTGGCTGTCGCAGGAATATCTTTTCTTTTATGTATAGCTCCAATATAAAGATGTGTATGGCTTTGCTCTCTCCATGAGGCGATAAGCTCTTTAGGGATTTCAAGCTTTGCGTACTGTTTTGTTGTTGTAAATTTGAGACCACACTGTTCCAATTTGGAACTCTGGATGATTTCCTTCATGCGAGGTCTATTAGTAGATAGCACATTCCTAATACTTCTTGTCCAAGAACGATCTCGAGAATATATGCTGTACAGACTTAACAATGGTAAAGAAGACTCACAAACATGATTTTTTGCAGACACATGAGTAATTTCAACAAGATTTTCTATTTTGTTGGATAAAACACGCTTCACACTTCTAGGAAACTAGCTAAAGACAAACTAGAAGATAAATACACTAGATCTAAAGAATTGTCCATCACTTTCTTATGAGACTCTCTTCTTGCTCCCTTTTTTAAACCTTAATTAACATGTTTCTCCCCTCAGACAAAGATGTCAAGGTATGTTTCCAAGTAAACCACGATCAGTAGTGATTTACTAAGCGAGGACTAGAAGTATTCCGAGGGGTACGCAGGTGTATTTAGTTTTACCGACTTTACCTGACTATAAACTAGACAAAGAGATGGGAAAGGAATCCCAGACTTTGTATTGTTCTGGCTCTAATACCACTCCAGATATCAACACTCAGTTACTGTTTATGACTCTGATAAATTTTATTCGGTTATGTTTAACAAATTTTCATTATTTTATATTTTTTATTTGAAAAGATTTTTATACTCATGGTAAATAAATGAAATAAGAAAATGAAATCGATACGGTTGATTATATATATTGCTTTTAATGGGAGAGGAGATTGAATTAAAAATTTATTATTGTTGCATCATTTAATATTTTTTACTTTTATTTTAATATTTACAAAAGAAATATATACTTAAATATGTTAAATACTGTTTAGTATTAAATCGTTTTAAGCAGGAGGTATGAGTCGTTTAGACCTAATTCTAACTTAAGTTTGATCCGAACCAAACCCCGGACAGAGTCTAGAAGCCAGACATCAAGCCCCGTTACTTCCTAAACCTTACGCTAAGAGTCCGAATCCAACCCCACCGCTCGCGTTTGCTTCCTTAATAGATCACTACCGGTTAGCCTCAGTGTCCTTTTTTCTCTGGATTCAATCATCAGACTACTCAACCCATCAAGCTCTGTGAGTAATAACATCTCAAACCATTTTGTTTCTGACTGTTCTTACTTAGTCGTTTCAGCTTATTACTCGTAGCCTATTCTCTGCTTCTGCCTTGCACATAAGACATGTTTGACAAAATGCTTCAAAGAACTAGCTTGTGAATTATTCTTTTCGTTTTGGGGAAGAATCTTTTATCTCAAATTCAAGAGATTTGTATCATGAATTGTCCCTTGATGACATCCACTTGCAGAAACTGTAGTGCAGGATCCGGATTAAGATGGCATTTCGAGGGAAGGAGATTATGAAGAAAATATTGAAAAAGGTGGGCCAAAATGGCTTGGCGCCAGGAGTTGAGAAATCTCTCAAGAATCATTTGCCTAACAGCAAAGTCATAATGGGTCGAGCAAAACGAGGTATTTATGCTGGACGACATATCCAGTATGGCAATCGAGTCAGCGAAGATGGTGGCAACAAGTTCGTTCTCTTTCTCTCTCTCACGAAACGTTTCGCATTCCTAACTTCACGCAATGCATTGCATAGGACACTCCAATTTCACAATTAGCACTTCAGCTACTTCCACTCAATGATAATATTGGTTTACATCGTTGAAATTGGTTGGAGATTTATTGAATTATTGAGTTTGTATTTGAATCTGAGGTTTTAGTTGATATATAGGATCTTACAAGAAAATTCCTATCAATCAAGTAAAGATAATAACGAAAAGATCAGTTCGGCTTTATTCCATCGTACTCCATACAAATAAAAATAATACCGAATCAAGGAAAAGCAAAATGGGCGAATTGGGAAAAAAACATTATCAATGGAGTCTTAATACATGGATTCTCATGGCTATTGTTGTCCTCTTTTCATGGTGTTGCAGTCATAGTTTACAGCTTTCATTGACCTGCTTGTAAATTTAATCTAGTAAGTTCTTTGTATGGCTTGCTTAAGGATTCTTCTGGACTAGTAAATGTAGTGTTTTTGATGACTGGTGAGAGATCATTTCATTCCTGATGACAATTCTTGTACTTAAATCTTGTTGCGGACTTTGCATGGGCATGTTTAATGGGGTGGATTTGCAAACTTTTTACCTGATACGATATTAAGATCTTTACGTATTGGTTTGTCTTGATTTGGATTTTGTTGCGCATCCATCTTTGTATGGAAGATTTTATGACCTCCTAAGTGTTTCATATGTGTGTTAATAACAGGACAAGGAGATTTTGGAAGCCAAATGTCCAGGAGAAGAGGCTCTTTAGTTATATTCTAGACCGACACATTCGAGTCAAAGTTACGACGCATGCCCTCCGTTGCATAGACAAGGCTGGAGGCATTGATGAGTACTTGCTTAAAACTCCCTACAGTAAGATGGATACGGAAATGGGACTCGTCTGGAAAGCAAAGATTGAGAAACTGTATGAAGAACTTGGAACTGCAGACGGATCTGAAGACGTAGCTGAGCTCGGACGGGGTCTGAAAACTCTGGCATTAGGTAAAGAGGATGGTCACAGGCAATTTAGGGATCGAATTCTTACTGCTTTTGGCAAACAGAAGCAGATTGAGCAAGCAAATGCTGGGAAGGGGAAGGCAAGCTCGCGAGTCTCTGTCTCCTACATTATATGCTCGAATGATTTGAAAGAGAATTCAATTGTTGCTAACTATTGACTTATGAGATGTTACTGCTCTTGAACAAGTCAATTCACTTTTTCACACTTTTCGTTAAGTACCCGTAATGCAGAAGTTTGTCTCCCGAAGATAGACGTCCAGCTTTAGATGCCTTTGTTTCAATTTGTTGTATTAACACTCTTTTCTTCTAATAAAATATTAAATAATATTTTAAATTATTGATTATCATTATTATCATCACATTTAGTCCGAAGTCTCATAATAAAGTGGAGTTTAGGAAGGTCTGATAGTACGTAATCTTATCTTTACATAATAGAGAGGCTATATATGCAGATGTGATAATAAAAGAGTGATGCAGAATAAAAAAGCAAATAAGTAAAACTGACTTGTTAAATCATCATGTAAATAAAATTATAATAAATATATATATATAAATAAAAATAAAATATAATTTGACTTTTTAAATTATTGATAACAGTTATAATTGCCATTATAATATCACAAAAGCATTTCATGTTTTAAAAATGGATAAAGTCTAATGTTTAAATAATTATTAAATTGAATAAAATTAAAGAATTTGAAACATAATTGAAAGATATCGTTTTTGTGTATAAAAAAATTAAAGTTTAATTAAAAAAATTGTTAAATAAAATTAATTAATTTATTTAATTTTATAAAAATTTATAATTTGTAAAACTCAATCAATTAATTAATTAACTGATCAATTTTTAACAACAAAAAATATTAAAATAAATCAATCAAAAAAGTTAAAACCAAATCAATTTAAAATTTTTACAATTTCTTTTGTATTATTTACGAAATGAAAGAGTGTGAAAATTTATTTTTTATAATTTTGATATATAATTTTTTCTAATAAAAATATAGAAACATATAATTTCCAAAAGAATAGAAAATATATACAAAATGGCCCAAACTTGCTCGCGAGGTTGAAACGGTATATATATAAGAAAGCCAGCCGGTAAATTGAGGCGCCAAATTTCAAAGTCATATTCGAAAACTCATTTTCTGAACTGATGCGAACTCGATTCCTCAACACCGATCATTTTGCTTCCATCAAAACCCTAAGCTTCCTCAATCTCCCACTCGTGAACTTACCTACTCCGGGTCTCTTCAACTTCGAAGAACATCTCAGTAATTTCGGTCCCGTCGTAGATGCTCTTCCTCGAGAGATCGAGGAATTTCCGATTGACGCAGCTCTCACGAAGTTTGTTAACGAAGTAGTTCCTCAGCTTCTAGAAGTAGATTTTGGAGATCTCGATCGTTTTTGTCTTCTAAATGACAATCTAGGCGCTATCGAGGTAAACTGCGGAATTTAGATCCTTGGTTTTGATTAGGATGCGTTTCGGTTTCCGTATAACATAAGTTTGACAATTATTCTGTGAACAACGAGTGATCTTAATTTTAGTCTTTTTTGGTCCTTTTTGAGCTTGGTTAGTTTGTCGAAATCTGGTATTCTCAAATGGATTCAAACTTTCTTTAACTTATCCTTAGTTGAAAGTGTTTGACTCTGTTCGGATCATATACTTTTGGTTTCTTAACTTTCCTGCAAGTGTAATTTTCAGTAGCTTGAACTTTTGAGCTTTGATGATTTGATGTTCCTAAACGAAAGAAATGAAGATTATGTGGTATTGTCCTGCAGAAGAATATTATCTACATCTTAACTTCATGTTTGTTTTTGTGGTTTTCATTTAAAGTTGTATTTAATTGCAGAAAGAAAACATTAATGTGGATGACAAGCATGGACGCAGGTTGGAAATTATCCAGTTTGAGCAGCCAGAGGTCGACATGTTCTTGGTAAAATGGCAGTAGTTAAAGCATGCGGCTGTGGATACATTTTGCTAGGCTAGTGTTGTGATTTCATGCTTATCATATTTTGTGTTGTTTTCAGGGGAAACCATGCTTTTCTGAGGAAGCGTCAGGGACAGAAATTTTCTCTAAAGTTCAAGAGATTGAGAACAGTATGGTGAGTATCTGATCGTTCTGTAACTCTTATTTTCAATTGTTACATTAGTGATGTTTATTGTGCACGGTAAAAGATGCCAATCTATTTCTCTCCAGGTTATATTGATACTTGAATTGGAATTTTCTATCTACAAATTTTATTAAAGTATATATATATATATCTTATCTTTCAGGAATTGTTCAATCTGGCACATGAAATTCAGTATGATGACAAGGCTCGAGCATCAGTGTTTTCGGTTGAAGATGCTGCTTTGGAGTGCATGGACCAAGAAACATGTTGTCCCCCGGAAGATGAAGCTTCTGATCAAAAGTTATTACAATTCTGCCATTACGCGTTTCCTCTTTTAGAAGTTGACGAGACCAGTCTTAGAACCTTCACAGAGCACTCCATTGAAGATGAACTTGTTTCATTTCTTGAGAATATGTATTCAGGGTGGACTTCAAAGGACTTTCCAGTTATTGATCAGATGGAGCTGTTGGGTTCGCTTCATCATGATAAGTTGGATTTTCTTTCAAATGATGCTCTGGAGCAATGCTATAAGTCTGAGTTGGCATGTGTCGACAAATTCATTGGAGTGGACATAATAAGCTTGGTAGATACTGTACACTCCAGAGATGATTCAACAGATTGTTTTCTGTCTACGAAACCTGTTTTTGAGGAGTTCACATTTCTTGATGAGGAGTCATGCCAGCTTTATGAAATTTTCTTTGAAATGCAAGCAATAGATGAGCCAGGGACATGTCCTTTGATGTTCAGGAAGGATACGAACTTCAAGGATTTCAGTGAATTAATTGTTAGTCCTGAGCTTACTCTAGCAGATGAAACATTTAAATCAATGCCCATACCCACACTTCCTGACTGTGATAAGATGATGTCATCATACTCTATAGCCGAGGAGATGCTTACTCGACTTGAACCACATTCAATATCTGCATCTAATGGGATTTACTTGGATTGGCATCTTCTAGAGGAAGATAATTCAAGCATTAGAATTCTCTCCTTTTATCAAGAGGAGTTGACTTCACACTATAACGATCTTGATCAGGAATTTTTTGGTAGTGGAGAGCTAAATATAGACTTTATTTTATGTGATGATGCTCCTGATGCTCCAGATGCACCAAAAGCAGAAGAATATGAGGAATTACCAAATATGCCTTACTTTTCGAACAATCTGCCTCAGGTAGTCGATTCATCTAAGACGTTGGATGACAAACATCTAAAACTAGGAGGTGCAGGACAATTGCCTGAAAATGACGCTGAGAGGGCACCCTTCTTGTCCAATTCTATGTTGCACTTTAGTGATCTTGATTTCTTCTTAAATCCTGGAAAAGCTACAGCTAGGGAAAAAGATAAATCTATGGTCGAGGCACCTGGTATTAATGTTACACCTGCAGATCCTAAGGTGAATTTGTTTAGGCATGCAAATGCTTGATATAACTTTTTGCTTTGACCAAAAATTGAACGAAAGGCACCTTTGCATACATTGTTGTTTCTCTTCTTATCTAGGTCCCAACTCCAGATATACCACTTAAGTTGTTTCTCTTTTCAAAATGCTAGGTTTCTCGGGCTGGCAATATTGTCAACTTTTTCATTTCTTTGCTGCTTGCTCATTCTTCTACAACCATAACTTATTTGACCAATTCAATGTCAGGACGAGCAATCTCCTTCCCTTATTTCTTCAGAAGCGATAAAGAACCAAAAGTTGGAGAACATGGAAAGAGCTATTTTGCTTGAGAACAAGCATGGTTTAAGGTCTTCCAAAGCTTCAGATGTAGCAGAAGCTTTTTCTATGCCAATGCCAACTCTTCCCGTGCCCAGTGTAATGAAATCTGAGCAGATTCAGTGCGATGGAGCTTCTTTCCCTCGGACCATAATTATTGTCAACACCCAAAATTTTGAAAAGGAAATGATTGTATCAAGAAGAAATACGTACCAAAAAATTCTTGCGATGGAGAAGGAAGGAGCACAAGTTGTGGAGCGTGACCTAAATTTCCCTGTGGATCTTATTATTAGTTCTGCAATTTGCTTGGTGTGGTATGATTGCAAGAATATTGGAAAGAAAGCAACAGACGAATATGAAGCTTCTTCATGCTTGTCATTGTGCATCGAGAATATAGCTACAAACATTATGACATGCCTGAGCTGTACTTTCAGTGGCTGTATTCTGGTAATTGCAACCAATCACTGATTATGAACTACGATTTCTCTTCAACCTGTTCAATTTGTTCAGTAATTAAGTCTTGAGAAGAATTGAATTTGTTTTCCTTTTTTTCCTAAGGGAGTGCTTTCTGTCAACCCAATAGTATGCTGGAGTATGTTCCATTTCAATCTATTACTACTGTACTTGAAGGTTTTTCATCATTGACTATCAAAACTTGATCATCGTCGTGTTTTTGTGGTTCCATCAGATTCTGCTGTCTTTATCATGATAACATGCTTACAGATGCAGGTGTTCTCTATCCAGTATGAGAGTTTGACTGTGGTTTAATAAGCAGACATAACTCTTAAATTGTTTAAAATAACATATAGTGGTATGGAGGATATCATAACAAGATTGAATGAATTTACCCAAAAAAAAAAAAAAAGATTGAATGATGTTTGAACTGTGAAGAAGTCTTTCTTGGAATGCTCTTGCCAGAAGCTGCTACTTGCAATCACTTTTTATATGCAAAAAGTGATTTTTAATATGTTCAATCCTGCAGGTATTTGAGGGTGAAATTGGCTTCCTGTCTACAGTAATGGAATCCTCAGATGGACTCTATGCAGCAGCAGCTAGCCTGGGAATAGATTTTCAGCTCTTTTGTGCCTATTCATCAGAATTGACAGATGAAATTATTTTAAGCAGTATTTCGTATGCCACAAAGCTGCAAACCTGCCTATATCCTAGAATGTTGGAGTCAGAAACTCTAGCAGAATCATTTCTTACCAACTTTCCTTCAGTCAACACATTGACAGCCCACGCAATTCTGTCTTCTGGAGTTAAGCTTATTGAATTTCTTGAGTGGTCACACGATCGCAGGATCCTTGCAGTCCAGCGCTATCATATTCCTGATGAAAGTGTTGCTCTTTTCAGTTCTGTGTGTAGATATGGCGAAAGAGAAGACTCTAAATCCGTTGTGACAGATTGCTCTTCTTCCATGTCTTCCTATCTTGATTCAAAGAAGCATCACTTAAATGTTGATTCTGAAAGTAGAGGACAAAAATGCATCTATAACAATCAAACGATGGACATTAATGTCGATTACATAAGGGAGTCTGAGCCGTTGAATAAATTCCCTACTGACAAGGATGGTTATTCTGAAAGATTTAGGCGAGACCATCTTTGGATATCGAAGGATTCCGAGATGTTTGAAGAGTTTAAATGGCCTGATCAATCTATGACAAATGGGTTTTGTCAAAATCAGAAACAGATTATTGGAGGAATTGTTGATTCCTCTAATGAGTCTATGCCAAACGATTCTCACAACCTCGCCCGGCCACGGTTATTAAACAACGAGAAGTTGTTGGATCAGAAGCTACGAAAGGAAGTAACTACCGGAAATCAATTTGAGAATCTATGCGAAGAGTTTATCGGTGAAATCATAGATCTCGATGATTGTCCTTTATCCGAAAAAACTGTTCCTCCAGCGAACTTCTCATCTTGGCTGACCCAAATGGAGCGAGAATCCACAAGAACAAGAAAGTCTAGAACGGCGGGAAATTATCCCACTTTTCCAAAGGCTTCCGAGATCGACTTGGAGTTAGATTTGTGGACTACTAAATATGACAGTGAAAGTTTGCTAGAAAACAATGATCCTGCTGAGATTGGTGAACATAAAGACCACCCGCCTTTCAAACAGCAAAATAAGCTCTTCTGTGATGTCATATCTCAGCGATCTAGAGGAACTTCAAAAGGGTTGTCACTTAAAGAGCAAATATCACATGATGGTGTAACACCGCTTTCCAAAGCAATTCACTCTACCCATTTGCAGCCAGGTTCACCCTGGACAATAGAGTTCCTGAATAGAATCAGGGAGAAGAGTAGATTGCGGCAAAACTCCCTTCCAGCTAATACCCCTAGCCCAAGTATTGGGTTTACGTCAAGTTTACCGAAAGCTATTAAGAGAAGAAGCCCTTCTATTCTAGAGTTTTTTAGATACAAGGGAGGCAACGGTTCAAGGAAGATACAGCAGCAAAAGAAGCAAAAGCAGTCTACAAGAATGTCATGCTTGTCAAAGAATGAAAGAACGGTTGCTCCCATACTTCCAACATGGACACCTGCTGATAAGAGATCGAGACAGGTATGAGATACTCACGCCTCCTCGTACATGTCTGTTCTTGAGTGTGCTGATAGAAACTCACTTTGGTGACAATACTATGCAGACTCTATCCTTCGCTACAACGGAGAGTGGAAAACAAACTAAGCTGGTCTGGACCGATGGAGGTGCCCAGAGTCCCAAAAAAAGGTTGCGCAGTCGATAATTCGAACATTAAGAAGCAATTTTGATGTGAAATGCATCAAAGTAGAGGTACGTTACACCAATCCTCATTATTCTTCTAGATTTTCTGCTGAATGCTGTGTATTGGTCTCTTTCTGTTGGTCAGCACACGGCTGTGATATCGCAAGCTTCTAACTTTAAACACCTATCGCTAGTTATGATGCATGATTTAGTTGAAGCTGTAGCCTTTACTAATAATTCTGTATATCCATTCCCGGAAATCTGGTACCCTTTCCTTTACGTGGTGTAACATAAATTTAACCACATTTAACTACAGTTAGAAGTGCTTAATCCATTTCACCTTTGTGTCTGGCATAAGTTGGAATTAGGAGTTACTAAACGAGTCAAAACAGACTTTTACTGTAAAGGTTTGTGTTCATTACTTCTTGGAATGTTAAATTCGCTGCAATTACATTTTCATACTTGAGAAAGAAGAATTGCTGCACGGCGAACTCTTCAATAACTTCTTCGGCTCT
This sequence comes from Erythroxylum havanense, assembly GCA_024752395.1. Lineage (NCBI taxonomy): Eukaryota > Viridiplantae > Streptophyta > Magnoliopsida > Malpighiales > Erythroxylaceae > Erythroxylum > Erythroxylum havanense. Next base: position 31,154,549 of record JANTNU010000007.1, on the reverse strand, counting down.
GCTTCAGTTCTGTTACGAATGTCTTACACAAAGGATGAGCTAGTTCTTCTTCCCATTCCTGAGATTGCGTATGGTCATGACAAGCTGTTGCCTTTCGCCTTCTACCATAGCAAATTTGAGGCTCAGTTCAGAATATCTCTCTTGCATTTCTTTTAACTCAGTCTTCATTGATAGATTTCTTTCCTTTAGCAGAGCGATTTCGTCCAAAAATTCAGCAAGGTCAGATTCATCCCTGTCAGGATAGTGCTAGAAGTTTCAGTCAAAACATAACTTAAAACAAAGCCAAAAGGCGGTAATAAAAACATAAATCAGAACATTGTCAAGACAAAAGGGAGATTTGTCTACTTATCACAACGAAGGATGAGGAATTCTAGTGGATACACCAAAATTTCTCAAGAACGCAAGTAATTTGAAGTGTAAGAAAAGACCTCAATTATACCTTTCAAGTTTTGGTATAGCATCTTCTTTTGTAGTCGGCTTTCTCTTTGCAGTACTCCTCTTTGACTGTGGTAAATCTTGTACGGTATTTGCTTCCACTGATTTCTTCGCATTATCATTTCCTTCATCACATCCCAGCTCGTTTACCTTTTGCAGCTCATCCGTCAATCGGAGGATTTTCTTTTCAAGCGTTTCTTTCTGAAGCTCTTCGTTGGACAAGCAATGTTTTAATGTCTTGTGCTGAGTTCTAAGGCATTCCATTTCCGATAAGATGTCCTTGATTATTGTCTCCTTTTCCTCCTTAAATGATCTTAAGATCCATAGTTCTTCTTGCGTTTTTCCAGCTTCCTTCTTAGCCAATTCAAAATTTCTTTGCAGTTCGTCCCTTTCTCTCTTTGAACTTTCTAACAGGGTGCATGTTTCTTCAAGTGATATTTTCATTTGTTCCAATTGATTTCTTAACTGAACATCTTGCTTTGAATGCTTAGTGACATAATTGTCTTCTTTGATGGGCATTTGAATTTCTGTCGTGGAGGCCTCTTGTTTTTCTTCTTCACACTTAACATCTTGCAATTGCTTCGACATATATTCTACTTCCAGGGACATCTGATCTACGAGTTTGGGTTTTATATCTGAATGAGTCGATAGCTCTTCCATCCTTGTTTTGTTCTGATCCTTAATTAGTACAAGCTCTGCAGCAGCTTTTTGAAGCTTGTCTTCCAGAATTTTGTTTTGCAAGTGCAACTCCTTCGCTTCAGCTATTCCTTTCATAGTCAGTCTCTCACTCTCGTCAAACTTACTTGCCATTTCCACAGAAAGTTTTTTAAATTCCTCTTGTAAACGCTCTGCTGTACTAGCATACTTCCACCTTGCCTTCCTCAAAGCTTCTTCTGCACGGATTGCTCTCTGTTCTTGCTCAATCTTGGCATGTGTCATGGCATCCAGATCATTTTCGAATCCTTCTAACTGCTTCTCTAGCTCTTTCTCCAATCCTTTGACCTGGCTTTCAAGTTCATTGACCAAAACCATGGATTCTGATAATTCTTGTGCTTGCTTCTTTAACTTCTCTTCTAGCCTATGCAATTGCAACTCAAGTTCTGTGATTGTGGCTGCAGATTCAGCGCATTCGTGCTGTCTCCTTAGTTCTTCTATCTGGTTTTGCTCTAACTTGGAAGAGATAACATGATTTTCCTGTTTCAAGTCCTCATAGTCGTGGATGAGTCGTTGAATATAATTCTCTTTTTTTTCCTTGTCTTCTCTGTACATCTCCATTTCATTACTCAGGTCTGTGATCTTTTGCTTCAGTTCATCTAATTCACTGGTATTGTGTTTATGGCCATCTATCCTCTCCAATTCAATGACTGCTAGTTGTTCTTCATACTCTTTCACACTGCATTTGCACCTACTCTCAACCTCATTCTTTCTTAACTCTAGCTTGTTGGAAAGAGAAGATATTTCCATATTTTTTTGCTCTAACATTTCATCAAGATCTTGGACAGCAAGAATCAGCTCAGAATTAGAATCTTGTGTTTTCTGGAGTTGCGTTTGAAGATTGGTCTTAGTATCCTTTTCATGAACGAGTTCTCGCCTGATTTCTTCTACCTTAACCCTAAGGTCCTTGTTCTCAGCTAGCAATTGTTTCAGCAATTCTTCTCCTCCAACAGATTTCTGCGAGGATTTGAGCTTTTCACATTCTACTTCGAGTGCAGCTTTCTCCTTTTTGAGGTCTGCAATCTGTGTTGATAACTCATGTGCTCTTTTGTTCTCTTCCGTAATCTGTTTCCGCAAAGACTGCATTTCCAGTTCTGTTAAGTCTGATTGCCTTATTAGGTTGGCTATTTCGGTTTTGAGTTTTTCAACAGTATCGCTTGAAGTGTCCTGTGATTCTCTTAGAACATTGTCTTCAAGACTGTTTGTCGAGTCAAATAAACTTCCATCTGAAGCTGAAACCAGCGACCATTCTGTGCTTGATCTTCGATGCAAACGATTCTTTGGAGTGATAAGGTTTGAGCCCATAGTTGATCTGAAACTGCCCTCTTCTTCATTCTCCAAGCTCCCGTCCTGTCATATGATTAAGAAATGGTTTAGTTATAATCTTGTACAATAGGCCATCTTTAAGATTCAATACAAACTAGCCTGGAGTTCTGTCCTGCAAGAGCAACTACAGATGACATTAGACCTTACTTCAGCAAAACTTTTATTATTTCTGTCTTTCTGGTTCATTTGGCTCTTCATGCTTACATAATTGGATTCTCCAGTGTCCTTAATGTATCTGAGATTATATCCTACTATTAGTCATGCTTGTAGAAAAAGGGTTTACAGCTTAATTCAATCAAGGAAGTAAATCACAACAAAAAGAGGACACAGTATGCTAAATGAGCAGCGGGTATTCATCTTGACCTTTGATCAATTCCTCCCTCTATCCTTTGGATTGTCACCTGCTCCAATGTTGAGTTCGAGTCAGTGAAAGACAAAAAAACCGTAAATGAATAAATTTGAATTTAAAACTATATTCAGCCAAGAAAGGCAATCAGTTAAAATTCGTTGTTCGTATGGGTGTTGAGTTGGGGGGTCAAGAGCTAGTCAAGAAAGCTAGAACTAACATTTAGAACTGCTCCAGAGTTTGCGAACTTTAGAGGGAGAGTAACGGTCATTGGCTCAGCTTCATCGGCAAATTCTGCAAAATCAATAGAAGCTTCACCTAGATAATCCGATTTTGATGAGCCCTGCGAAAATTACATTTACATGAAACATATATCAACTATGATGATTAACAAATTTAAACTGAGAGAAAATAGGAAAAATCTCTGAGAGAGTTACTTGTAACATACACTGGAAACAATGAAATGATATATTTTCTCATGAACCTTTCCAGTTTTTAGCTCCTTCACAAATTTCACCGTTACATAAACAGGCTTTTCCCATGTACAGGTTCCGTCCTGAGCTGCGGTCTTCACTAGTTTGGATGTTGGCTTTCCAGCATCCGCTGGCATCAGAGATACAAATAACGTAGGTTTCTTCAACACTGGCACCTGAAACGTAGATCCTAAACAAGGTAACCACTTGTCGACTAATTATGGGAGAAACTTAAAGCAATTGCCAACAGAATGTACGCCACTACAATTACCTATCTACTAACAAGGCCACCAATGTGGTTAAAACAAACGCACTTATGATTCAATGACAAGGTTTGTCGGTTAAATAGTAGTACCTGGGTTGCCTGAAACTGCAATTTGAAGACCATTTTGATCTTTTTCTTTTCGACCCTCCATGACTTGAACATTTCTAGACTTTGCCCTGGATGCTCACAGAATCTTCATAGAAAGGCTCCCTATCACAACTTGTGCCAAATTTTGTCTTCTAGGTCTGGATCCGAACAATCAACGTAAGGTTTATCACAAATTCCCAGACCCAAGTACAACCAGAAAGTAACAAGAAGTTTATAGTTATGGTTCTTTCTTGCCTTTGTAGTTTACAATTAAGACAGTTCAGAGAGTTCGGACATGAGAACCGAGGTTGACTTGGATCCAAAACTGAAACGAAACTGTTACAGGAGTTAAAAAAACTGAAGTAGAGAAGCTTCTGTATCTTAGTAAAATCATGTGAGTTTTTTATTTTCTGGGGAGAACACAGCTGGACTTATTAAAGTTCTTTTCATTGCAGTAAGGCACGAGGGGCGCATGCCGAAATTACATAGATGACCCTATACTTTCGGTGGTAAGCCGTTCTGTACATGCAATAACAGGAATATAACTTGTCTGGGGAAAAGAATTTTGGAGAATGTACATGTAAGCTCTTATGTTCTATTTAGTATACCTACGCTTTTCTTTTTTGACCTTTTACTTTTTGTGAAAATATATTTGCCTATGAAGCTAGTTGTCTTCTGGTGGGGGGTTTGCACGTATAGAGAAAGTCATGATAGCCTAAAAATTAGAATTAAGAGGAAATTAGGAAATTTTCTGTTCAATAAGTAAAAGTTCTCCATTTCCAGTTAACAAATGCATATGAAATTTTTTATAGCACGTGATACATACTTTTTTGAGTACATTCTGCAACTCGTAAAACAGAATCTGTAGTTTTGCTTACCCGATAAAACCAAACTATTATATTCTTCCAATTTACGCACAAGTGTTGTATAGTCTGCATTTGGCCAAATTTTGAGACTAAAGCAACCTAGAATATGTACGAGACAAAATTTGAATCGTAGTAAATTATTGCAAGAACTGTAATTGAAACTCGCATAAGAAGATCAATAATGTAGTAATAGGGCAACTAGAAACGTTAGGTGAATTGGTTGTGCATTGAAACAAACCAAACCTAATTGACCCCAGGAAGCAGTAGCTTTTGCCTTTATGTGGCGAAAAGCTACTTTAAAAAGTGGAACATCTCCTCGGATCAGGGCAACAGTGTAAGTCGCATAAGTGGGTCAATTAATTCAATCTTTTGGGGACCATTAATTGCTGTGCCATAGTTGTTGTTGTCAAGTTCCAGCCAAGTTGCTCTGTGAATGAGTGCACATGTTCCCATGTGCTTCTTTCCCCACCTTCACTCACCGGAGCATTTATATCCATAATCTGATAGAAAAATCTTCTGTTGGTTGATCTCGTAGCATACATGACGAATCTTAGGCTTCTCCTCTGATTAAACTATAGCATTATTTTAACTACCTTTGGACCAACTTTGGGTGTCTTGTAGTTCGCAAGTCACCTTATCACCTTATGACTGCGTGTGTGTTTAGATATATATATAGAGGATAATCGCGTCACTTTCTATGTTTCATATATAGTTATATTCAGTAAAATGTGGATCACATCAGTTTTTGATGTTCTAGATCGATTTCATAATTGCATTATTTGGATTGTCTTGACAGAATCGTACCACTTGAGGAAATTATACATTGAAGTTAGATAATTGTTGTTTTTCATTAAAAAAATTATCAGTGCATTATATTTGATCTAATAAATATTTGTAAATTTTAGTATATTTATATTTTCAGTCGATTATTCTATTTAATATTTTTAAATAAATAAGTTAGGGGGCTTTTGAAAACTCAATTACCTGGACCACCCTTAAGGACATATGATTGTTGTTTTGTCGAATATGGGGAACCATATGATACTAGGACTATACCTTATCCCCTTCACATGTCTTTAAATTTCACCAATCTATATTCCCATAGTTATAAATGATAAATCTCAACATATTACTTTTTGTACATGCTTCAATCCAACTCGAATCCAATTTCGTAAAGGCGTTTTTCCAATGTAGTGATTGCTAGGAACATTTCATCCGTGAAGTTGGTGAGGTCATTTCATGTCCAGTTTTCGACATTAAATAT
>JANTNU010000007.1:31135806-31146083 GCA_024752395.1 Erythroxylum havanense | reverse complement strand
GTAATGCTAGCGAATGATTAGGTGACACGCGGCATCAATCCAATCATTTGGGAGATCGCTATATCTAACGGTCAATGTCGTTGGAAGTAATTCGCTGGAAGAGATAAAGATAAACAAATTTGGTGAGATTAACTCGGTATGTTTGGAGCTTCTCTCTAAGATAAAGATAAAAAAGTTTGGTGAGATTAACTCAGGTTGTTTGGAGCTTCGAGAGAGAAACTTAGTAGGAGCGAATCAGCGATCATGGCTATAACAGCAAAAGCGCTTCCTTTCACTTTCATCGCTCATGTTTTGGCCGTGGCAGGTGCTGCTATGGTCTTAGTTTGGTGTATACACTTTAGAGGTGGATTGGCTTGGGAAGCTAAGAACAAAAGTCTCATCTTTAATGTAAAGCTCCTTCTTTTCTGTTTCTATGTCCTTTATGGCTTCGTGGGTATTCATTGCTTTTCCCTGTTTTTGCTGCTTTTGAGCTCTCGTTGTGCTTCTGTGTATCGGATTTTGGCTTCTGGGCTCTGTCTTTATTTTTTCTCTTGCTTTGTATGTTCTTTTTTCTCCTGCTCTTTTCTTAAATTTCCAAATCAGAACTCATGGTGTTTGTTTTAAGGTCTAATCTATGCTAGGGTTCGGTTAATAGTCGCTTATGTAGAATCTTTGGAGTTTCCATTATCGATACAATTTTTAACAGGATTTCTACAGTCTCTTAAGCTCTGGTTTTCGCTTCGCATTGCCTTCTGTTGAGGTTTTCACGGTCGTTTCTTTCAATGGATTTTGGTGTCATCCACTTGACTTTGGACAGCTTGGTTTTCTACATCCACACGCCTCTTGCTTGGCATTTTTTTCAAGGCACAGGAATCACCCATTGACTAGGAAATGGCCTAATATATTTGTTTGGAAAAGCTGTAGCAACTTCATTACTTTAGCAACTATTACGTGTACTGAAATGGGTTTGAGGTTTTCATTTCTGGGAAAAATGTTGATTTTGCTGGACAATTAGGAACCCTCTTAAGGATGTTCATGTGTTTAGCTTGTGTACCTAATTCTTTACTTGGACAGTAGTTTCAAAGTTTTCATTTACTTCTTTAGAGTCCAAAGTTCTAACTTTAACTTGTCTACCTACTAGCACTTGCTAATTATGTTCAATGGCTCGCTTCTCTTTCACTGAGTATTGGTGGCCCAATGTAGTTAGTTAACTCTTATTCCTTTCAACGATTGACATTCATTCTACTCTTAAGGATGTTCATGTGTTTAGCTTTTGTACCTAATTCTTTACTTGGAAAGTAGTTTCAAAGTTTTCTTTTAATTGTTTAGACTCCAAAGCTCTAACTTAACTTGTCTACCGACTGGCACTTGCTAATTATGTTGAATGGCTCGCTTCTCTTTCACTCAGTATTGGTGGCCCAATCTAGTTAGTTAACTCTTATTCCATTCAACGATCAACATTTATTCTGCTCCCCTCATGATGCTTGAATGAACTTAATTTTAGCTCACAGCCTATTATTCAAGTGAATGTTCTCTCTTTTCATGTTTTTCTTTTCATGTCCTGTCCAATATTTAACTGTTGATTCTCATTTATGAAAAGCCAGGGAAGAGTGAAAAAGAAAAAAGAGAAGAGAAGAAAGTGACTTCATTGTGTTATTCTCTACTGAATATGTGCTCAAACTGATTATTGAGAGTTGAATTTTTATTCTGTTGTTTTGGTCTCAGATTCATCCTGTCTTGATGCTGATTGGATTAGTGATCATAGGAGGTGAAGGTAATGAAGCACCTTTTACAAATTTTCAGTTAACTCTTTGCTAGCAACAAAGTGTAATTTTCTAATCAATATCTAGTTCTGATTCTCCCTCTTCGCTTCCCAACTGAAAAGTTCTGTAAATTGTGTATGCAGCCATTATAAGCTACAAGTCACTTCCTTTGAAGAAAGAAGAAAAGAAACTAATACATCTGGTTCTGCACGCCGTTGCTCTTATTCTGGGTATCATTGGCATATACACAGCATTCAAGTTCCATAACGAGAGCTCCATTGTCAATCTCTATAGCTTACACTCCTGGCTTGGAATTGGAATCATTTCTCTTTACGGTATTCAGGTAAAAACATACCATATTATCAAACGTTCCAGGATATTTCCCATTCTATTCATCAAGCACTAACACAACAAGTTTAATTTACAGTGGATATATGGATTCATAATTTTCTTTTACCCTGGAGGGTCAGCCGGACTTAGGAGTGCTTCACTTCCTTGGCATGTATTATTTGGACTTTTCGTCTACATTTTAGCAGTTGCCAATGCATGTATTGGGTTCCTGGAGAAGCTGACATTCCTGGAGAACTCTGGCCTTGCCAAGTATGGCCCTGAGGCTTTGCTCGTTAACTTCACTGCAGTTGTTACCGTTCTTTACGGCACTTTTGTTATATTATCCGTTCTTGGCCAATCTCAGTCAGAAGATGACTATAATGGCTACGCGCCTATATAATGTATTGTACCAAATGAGTGGCCTCTTAATAGAAGCTTAGAAGATGTATCAGTATATATCCTGTAATGGACTGTATATGAAATTTCCTGCAAGACGAGGCTTACCTTGTACCTGTGTATAATTAAACCTGGGATTCTGCTTTCAGTCCTAGTTATCTCCAAACTGCCATTGTGAATCAGTTCTTTGTGTGGAGTGATGCATAATTATATGACACTGAAAAGCAACTTTTCATTGCATTTCTTGTTCAGTACATTTTCTTAAGTTTAAGTTTGTAATACCCAAGAGCATTAGCTTGTTTTGTTTATACAAATTGCTTGAACTTTAAGTAGGAGAAGTAATAAAGAATGGAACAGCTTTATTAAATGTTGACAGTGGTTTACCTTTTCATGCTGGTAGAAAATGGAACTTAAATATACAAGAAAGCGTATAGATTGATAGAAGAACTTAGGCACATGTCCCAAATCTTTGAAAGAAAAAGTAGTTCAAGCAAGTTTGGATAATGATAGAATGTGTTCTTTTTGTGGATTTGACTATGGGATAAGCACATCACTTGATTTGTGGATTCTGCGTGTTTGTATTTCAGTAGAATTTAGGTTGAGTTCGGATTGAGTTCGACTTGATTTGAACAAAACTGAAAAGTTTGAAACAGGATTAAACTTTAAGCACTTCGTTTTATCTCACTCAGCCTCTCTTTATTTAGGCGTATATCAATAGAGTTTTTTGTTTTTGTAGATCTTTTTTTGGGAAGAATAAATAAGCTTACTGTTTGAATATCATTTAAAAAAGAATTTTTTTGAATGAGCTTCACGTAATAGACTGTTTGGCAATATAAAAATAAAATATATTTTTAATTTTAACTATATGTTATTTTGTAATAAAAATTATTTATACATATAAAAATTATTTGAAATATATTAAATAATATTCAAAGTACAATATATTAATTATTATATAATTTTAAACTATATAAAACATAAATCAAAATATATCTAGTCAAATCTTTTATATAGATTATAAAATAAGTAAATCAATATCAAAATAAATATTAAAATATATTTAAAAAAAGTCGAATAATATTATATAAATCTTAAAATAAATATCTAAGTTTAGTAAATAGTTAAATACATACTAAACGAGAAGATAGTTTTGTGGATATAGTGTGAATTATGTGTAAAATATAGGGACAAAAGAGAAAATAGGTTCATTAATTGATCTAAAAATTTACTTGAAAAAACGTTTTTTTAGAAACTTCAAATTTGAACTTTTAAAAAAATGGTATTTTGACTGTCAAAAAAATCATATCTATTAAAAACGTACTTTTTTATTACTTTACAATCAAACACTCATTTTTATTTAAAAAGGCCTTTGTGATGAAAAAAAGATGCTTATTAATCTTTAAAAAGCTCATCTAGGCACTCATTCAACAATATAAAAAATTATTTATATGATAAAAAAATAAAAGTCCTTGTATCAAATTCTTCATATCTTTCTCGACTTTTTTTAAAATTAAGTAAAGGAGCTTATTGGTATTAATGCATTGGGAATAGAAAATTAGTTCAAATTTATCTAAAAATTAACGTTTAAACTCAAATTAACTAAATTCATATTTGAACTTAATAAAATTTTTTAGATTTGACTAAACATGATAATTAATTTAGATCTTAATTGATTTTTATAAATTAATAAATTAAATCATATTTAATTAGAATCAAATTTGACTCCTACTTTATTTTATTTTTTTTAATTTCTCACGAGGTATTTAAAACGAATCTCAATTATGGGAAGATATTTTTAAGCCATCTACATTCAGATTAATTTCAACTCAAGTTAAATAAGTCCCTTACAAAAGATAAAATTCTAGCGTCAAATTTTAAATAACTGCACACATAAACAAAATTTGGACCTGTGACTTCCCTTAAATTAGAAGAACCCTTATTAACTCATGCCTGGAGTTAGCTCTTGCTTTATCTTTATCCGTTGGCAACTGCTCATGGCATCCTATGTGTCTTCCGTCAGACAGTTCTGAGACAATAGTACATTTAGGACATCATCTCACAACTAAATGTATTAAAAACAAGGACATTGTTGCAGGCCAGTTTGTTTCTTCTTTCCTTTTTGTATTTGTTTAAGACTAAGCAATCAACAATCATTATCAGAATCATCACAAAACTAAACCAGAGTCAACTGAAAGTTTAGCAGAAGTTCTATCAGAAGAAGTACCCTGAAAGTTCTCGGAATGTCCTGTCAAGTTCGTCAAGAACTGGAAGTTGGAAACTTTTATTTTTCAAAGTTTATATGGTCACTGCTAAAAGTAACTCCATGGAAGAACAGCCTCTTGATCAGATTAAATTCCATAACTATAAGACCTAATTAACATGAACTTTTGATGATGAAGATACTAGAAGGATTACAAATTTTGATTATTTGGGACTTGGTCAGAGATCATTCTTCGTTGAAGTTGCTTGAAAATTTTTCCCTCAGATATAGATAATATCACTGTTCATGTTGAATACACTGCACACATCATCTCCTGAGCTAAAATCGATGAACTCGTTTGCTGTACTCTGGTCATCGAGCTTGAATTGGGACATGAACACATCACTTGCAGAGACCTCGCTTATCGAATTATGGTAAAATGGTTCCTCGTCCAAAGGGTAACCATGTAAAAAACTGTGTCCAAAGCTTGGATTCTCTTGGAGGCCACCTCTACAAGCATCTGCTTCAGATGTAGTTGCGAAGCTGTCAAGTGAAAGCCACTCGGCGAACATAATCTTTGGGAAGGAGCTTCTGTTTGGGGACTGAAACATCTGTGGAATTGACTGGTCTAAATCAGTTGACACTTTCTCAAGAAATTCCAGTGATTCGTAACATGGGATTTGCATTCCAGCTTTTATTGGAGAGTCTAGAGGTTGCATGTTGTGTGAGTTTGGACTGCTGGAACATGGAGTTGTGCTATTGGAACCATGGCCTTCTGCTTTCATCACCTTCTTCTTCAAATATGAATGCCAGTAGTTCTTGATCTCATTATCTGTTCTTCCAGGCAAATGATGTGCCATTTGAGACCACCTAATCAATCAGAAAGATCAGTTTTGATAATTAGCTTCTTTACTGTAAATTGATCGAGTTCGGACTCTACTTCACTCGTTATCAACCGTAAGAAATCTCGTAAAAGGGGTTTTATCATTGACAATCCAAGTCAAACTTCTTTCACAGCTCTAAAGGAGATGTCAAGAAAACCAACACAATCGACCCCATTAATCAGTTAGGATAAAGCTTATTTATTTTTCTGAGTTTACTTGTTGCCTAACAGGCGATGAAGGGTCAGGATTGTCTCCTCCTCTTGAGTTGAAAACGTTCCTCGTTTAAGACCTGGTCTCAAGTAATTGATCCATCGTAGCCTGCAACTCTTGCCGTTCCTCTGCAAACCTGCATGCCAATAAATCCAAAACCATCGTCAATGGAAGTTTTGGTTGTTTCTGTTATGCTTCTATTTCATTATCAACTATACTTTTAGCTTGTTTCTTCTTCCAAACCCTTTGATCTTTATCATGAACACAAAATGCTGATCAAATGTTTACAGAACTTCTTAAGGATTCTGATCTTGATATTTGTTTTACATGTTCAAAATCGAATCTTTTCAGGTTTTGTTTATTTTTCTTGTATCATGAAGACCAACCCATATAACAACTCAGTGAACACTGGACAATGCAGTGAAAAAACAGGTGTGGTAGTGTGAAAAAAAGAAGAAGAAAAAGAAAAAACTAAAACTCACCGGCATTAATCGGGACTGAGCTCCAGCAACCATGACCATACTTGAGAACGTAGTTTCTGAGCCTCTGGTCTTCTTCAGGAGACCATAAACCTTTTCTGTGCTTCGGCTTTGGCTTGTCTGAGGACTTGCAACCCATTTTCACTCACAGAATCACTCTTTTTTCCCTTTCTGATACAGACTTTCAGGATCAGAGAAAGAGAGGCTTTTCTGATGGTGCAATGGCAATGAACAGCCGACCATAAAGGCATTGGTATATAAAGGAAAGAGTAGGTGCAAGCCTGCCATATTGTGATACACAATGAAATTATTAAAAATACAAACTAATTGTTAATTTTGTTTTTCTCATATTTTTTAATACCTAATTTGAAGTATTAAATGTTAATCCAAGTAGTGCATGCATGGACCACAATTTCTACATCCATTTCATAATTTAAAACTGTGATTATCAATGAGTTATTTACTCAAAAGTGCTTATTTCTACCTTGACATAATTACAAGGAGGACAACCGGTGTGTCAATTGACTTATCAATTTTGTAGAACAGTTTAAGTTAGGGATCACTTTTTTAGAAAATATACCTTTTGGCTGCCTCTTAATTCTCTTACAGAATATGTCGAAGATTTGTTTCTTATTATTAGTAATGTAATTTGTATCGATTTTTTTCCTTTTCATGTAAAAAAATGTGATTATCATTATAAATTTGTAAAAATAAAGAGATTTTTAAAATCATATCAGTTTGTATTTATATTAGATTTTATACAGAAAAATAAAATTTATATCTGATCCATTTATGTTAAATTTTATACATAAAATTAGGTACTATTGAACCTTCTCATATCCTACGTATCAGCGGGATTGAAAACGAGATAATCCCTAACTCATCAAGTTAATTATTCATTGAAAAAGTAAATTGTTTGTGGGATATTAGGTAAACTTAATAATTTATTAATTGGAATTGTTTCATGTCTCCGCTAAACAATGTTTAGAAGGAGATTAGATAGATAAGTCTTTGTAACTGAACATTGACGAGAGTTCATATTCTTCAATATCCTGTTGTCAGACAAAGGCTGTGTATAACGATTCTGAGTACCTCAATAAGCTTGAAGATACAAACTGTTTCCTTTGATGTTGACTTGTGTTTATGTAACACAGACATCTTTACCTATCATCTCTAAAAAAAAAGGGTTATTAGATTTATGTTTTACAATATTTTTAGTTTTAATTTTAAAAAATTAACGAGACTGACCCATAAATCAACTTATTATCATCTTTATATACATGAACTAATTAAATTCTATTTACACAATGATTCGACTCAGTTATTAAAATTAAAACGAGCTAATTAAATCTAAATAAATAATAATTTATTATAATTACCTTAAATTATTAATTTAAGTTAAATATATTCATTTTGTATGTATAAATGAGTTTTTAAAAAACTAAAAACTTTCTTAAACTATATAAGAGTTCTATTTTTTTGAAAATAAATTAATTATAATAATATTCGAGTTTTTTTGTTTGAATTTTACCAGATCAAATCTCTCTTAAAAAGAATCATTAGGTTCAACATCAACTAATCACATTAGAGGGACGGTGTAATATCATTACTTAATCATTGCTAATAATTGGCATTCTTCGGTCCATGATATTAAAATAATTGGGAGTTGAAATGCTAAAGTATAACATTTTTTTAATAGAGGACTAGTAGTTATTATTCTTTGAATACAGGCTGGGTAAATTTTTAGATTGACACAATAATCTGTAAATTATATCAATCGAGTATTCCGTATGGTATGAAAAGAACGTAAGTAAAAAGAATTGAATACATGACCTTTCGATCTCGTATCTTTCTATTCTACCAACTAGATCACCCCTAACTGACAATAAATTATAACATAATAATCCTTTTTGGGACATATTGTATTTGAAATTAGGAATAATAAACTTTGTTTTGACCAATGGTTACATTAGGAGGGGTTTTTTTTTTTTTAATTTGAAGACGTGATAATATTAAGTCAACCCTAAATCCTATTCGTCTTCCTGGAATTAGAATACCTAATTTCACATACAACTTAGTCATCACTTTAGAGATTTAAAAAATCGTATCCTACTCATGCCTAATGAAAAGGGTTGACCTTAGCTTTTTTCCCAGGTCTAACAACTACTGGATAATGTTTATTATTCCGTCGAAAAATAAATCGATAAAATAAAAAATTTAAAATTTAAAAGATTCAACTGATAATAGATTTTCATAAAATTAGTTAAATAATAAAAAATAATTAAAAAAGACTATCCTTCTCTGTCAAAAAAATTTAAAGTTTAATTAAAAAAGAAAACTATTACATAAAATTAATCGGTTTATTTAATTTATAAAAACTGATTAGTTTACAGAAAATACTCAATCAATTAACAAACTAATGGGCTCTTAACTAAATTTTTTTAAAAATTAAATCAAATCGAAAAGTTAAAAATTAAAATAAAAAGTTAGTTGATTTAAAGTTTTCACAATTAGATCAGTGTAACTTTTCAGTTTTTAAAGTATATAAGGAACTAATTATATAATCAATTTTCAGAATATTATTATTAAACAAAAATATTATTTTATTAAGTATTAATTTTATTGTTCATAATTATTAAAAATTGGTTAGAAAGCTTCATGTAAGATTAAAAATTGTCTATTTAGAACAGCTGTTTTGCTTACATACTCATGAATCCCTCCCAGTCCCAGTTCTTTCTGACAGCTGACTGTAGAGTTAATTTAATTTTCTTGTAGTTAACAAGAAGACATAATTGGTAATAAGTTACTGAACTGTCACTAACTTGAGAGAAAGTAATGAATGTGTATGACAGGAACCTGATAACTTCAGAAAGAGTTAAAAACCTGACCATTATTCATATAATATCCAAGAACTGGGTTAGGTTACGTTAAAAGCTGGAAGATGCGCCAAGAGCAGTCAAACATGATTGTATCAGAATTTATAGGATCAGATCTCGAGTTCTAATTTTTCTATCATTTTTTATTAAATTGCATCCACACATTTATATAAACTCTACGTAAATATATATATGAGATTTAATAAAATAAGGTTAAAACAGAATAACTGGAGCAGAAGATTTGACGTGAAATTTATGAGATGATGCATCACATCCTATATTATTTTCAATAAATTTTTACTTTATAAAATTAAATAATTAAATAAATTAAAAATTAATGACTCGAAATAAAGTAAGAGATTAATTTATAAATTATATTTTTTGCAAAATACGTGTAATATTAACATCAAATATAAACTAATCTAATGTCAATAAAATCAACTTGAACCAATTAAATTGGAATTAAAATAATAATTTAAGATAGTATTATAATAAATTATTAATTTAAATCATATATAATTAGTTCAGTGTAAATTTAAAAGTTATATTAGATCGTTATATAAGTAATATTTAATTCATACTAGTGATATATTTATATCATATTTACTTGTTTTTTACTGAAATTTAGGAGGATGAATTTAAAAAATAAATTTTAGAAAATGTTTTTTGATGATTCTAAGGTATTTTTTTTATAAAATGTCTTAAAGTAACGTTATAGAACATATTTATGTTTTTTACACAATAATTGCATAATAAACCCAATAGTGTTAAAGCTTATAATAAGAAACTTAAATAACCAAACCATGTAATTATTTATTGATGATTACAACTTGAGAATGAGTTAATTACAATATTAAGTTGTGTGGTTCGTTATGTGTTATTAAGGGGGTCAATTCTCTTGTTCTCGTTTCTTGTGTGTCACATTACATCCCTTTCTATTCATCGATCTATTAAAATTTAATGAATAGATGGATGGAAAGAATTAATACACTAAATTATCACATTAATTATTTAAAAAAAAGTAAGTGATTAGAGATTTGACATGATTTAAATAAAAAATGATATATTATTTTGTAAAAAATGTGATGATGCAACTTCAGTGTCCACTTGTCTCATTACTCTCTGTGCTGAAGTCTGGGAATCAAACTTCAGGCTCAGGA
>JANTNU010000007.1:31122222-31135706 GCA_024752395.1 Erythroxylum havanense | reverse complement strand
TGAATTTAAAAAATAAATTTTAGAAAATGTTTTTTGATGATTCTAAGGTATTTTTTTTATAAAATGTCTTAAAGTAATGTTATAGAAGATATTTATGTTTTTTACACAATACTTGCATAATAAACCCAATAGTGTTAAAGCCTATAATAAGAAACTTAAATAATCAAGCCATGTAATTATTTATTGATGATTACAACTTGAGAATGAGTTCATTACAATACTAAGCTGTGTGGTTGGTTATGTGTTATTAAGAGGGTCAATTCTCTTGTTCTCGTTTCTTGTGTGTCACATTACATCCCATTCTATTCATCGATCTATTAAAAATTTAATGAATAGATGGATGGAAAGAATTAATACACTAAATTACCAATTTTTTATCTTGAAGTCATTAATTATTTAAAAAAGTAAGTGATTAGAGATTTGACATGACTTAAATAAAAAATGATATATTATTTTGTAAAAAAATTGATGATGCAACTTCAGTGTCCACTTGTCTCATTACTCTCTGTGCTGAAGTCTGGGAATCAAACTTCAGGCTCAGGAATTGCTGATCAAATCCTGGAATCTCTCTAACAACTTGAAGGGTTTGTGTGTGTTAGAACGGAGACCATTTACAGGATGACGAAACCCTACTTTTGCACTCTTTTGTTACTTTATATTATTAATACATCATTGTCAATGCCTATCTAATTTAAAAAATAATTATTATTGCAAAGGTCTTTTCTTATCATTTGGCTGGGTACCGACAGCCGATTTGTATAATATCAAGTTTCACATTCAAGTAGATTGTGGAGTTGATTACATTAAATTTTATTATTTGACATTTTTATTTTAATTGGCATATTTAAAATTATTTTTATTTTATATAGTATTATTTAATTATATATAATTTTTTATGTTATGTAATTTTAAAAAAATATATATTAAGTAAGACTGCGTACTATCGGATCTTCTCATACTCTGTACTTTAACAAGATTTCAACTAAATATTGATAATGACGATAGATATCTTATTTGTTTTTTAAATTAGGAATTTATATTTTTTTCTTTATTTTATTGCTTTTGATTTTAACGAAATAACCTCTCTTTTTTTAGATTTTGCTCAAAACGAAAATATAAAAAACAAAGAAATCAAAGTTGGGTTCTCAACCACTTAATATATTTATATTGAAATCAATAGGTCAATGCTTTGTTGAGATTGCTTGAGAATCAAAATTCATAATCATGAGCAAAAACGTAGAATGTCAAAGCTATATATAATAATAATAATAATAAAATTTACAAATTTAAAATATAATTTACGTAATCAATTAATTAACAAATACTTAAAAACCCATAGCTGTCGGACTGATGCCAGACAAATCGGCATATTAGCTAGCTAAGAAAAGATTAGTTTATTAATTTATTTTTGCTGGACTAATTATCATAATTAATGCAATGCAATGTAGTTTGTCTCTTGCACCGGTGCACTCGTAAAGCGAGTGACAGCTTAAGAAAGCAGCAAAATCATCCCACGGAACGGAGCGGTAATATTTTCCGAAAATTTAACATTTTAATTGGTATTAGATCGTTATAAAATAGATATATAATAAAAATTGAATAAAATTAAAAAATGAGATTATTCTTATTCATCGAAAAAGTTGAAGTTTAATTGAATAAGAAAATTATTAGATAAAAATTAATTGATTTATTCTAGTTTATAAAAATCGGTCAGTTTAAAAAATAGAACTTGTATGTTTTTAATAACAAGAATTATTAAACTAAATCGAACTGAAAAATTGATCGGTTCAAAATTTATGCAGTTGAACTGATCAGACCAGTTCATTTTTTTAACAATTGAAATATATTGAAACTAGCCAATCTAGCGAAGGGAAAGAAACATTACCTTAAACATTACCTTAAATTAAGGTTATTAAAGTTAAATCTCCCAATTTAAATATAGTCATATTTTAGGATTTACAATGACTCTTTAATCATTACTATATAACCTGTCAATGACTTCACAAATATTCCAATGCTTTGGTCATTTCATAGTAACTTGTCATTTTCAACTGAAGTATACACATATAAGTAACAGGCTCTAAGTGGTCTACTATCAATTCAAGTTGGTTAATCTATCCAATTTCACAATATAGTTTACTTCTAGTGTCATAAGTTATTGTATTCATTTATATTACTTGTCATTTTTCTTTTCTGATTAAATTGGTCAACATCAAGTTTTTCCTTGGTTTTAGTGCTTGATGTATTAGGAACATGCCAATATAGATTGTTATGTCCCATGTGAATAAATGAAAGTTTAAATCTTTAGTATTTTATGTTTGCAAGCACTAAGCTATAGCAATCTATTATCATAGTCAAAGCCTTGTCATTTGATATTGGAAAATGTTCAAATGTAATTTGGAATGCCACTAATGAGTAATGAAAGGTGTGCGCTATATGTTTGATGAAATGTGACACTGAGAACATTATGAACACAAGAACCTCGATATTTTGAGTTGAGCTTAATTGAATTACATTTTGGCAAAGAAAAATTGATAGTAGATTAAAGTGAATGTAATCAAATCTTTAATTACCAAGAGAACTTCAAAAGGTTAGAGTTCACAAATTAAACTGACCTAACTATACTTGAAATCAAACAAACCAGTTCGATTAAACGATATTGTTTTGATCTCAATTAAGTTCAAACCACAAAATTAAGGATTAGGTTGAACGAGTCAAAGGCAGCTCGATCTCAGCAAGATCAATTGACATCCCTACAAAAGGGTCTCTGCTCTCATGTTCAATATCCACAGCCTTTGTAGGTTAATGGCCAGAAGCTCCAGGGGAAGGTAGGAGGTTAAAGGAAATTGGACCAAGGAAAAATGCAAGGATTGTGGCATAAAACTCATGTTTTAAGTTTACTTCCGCCATGTAGCTTCTGAGTTCGGCTGCTGGTGCTGAGCTAGTTTAGACAAGATCCCATGCAAGTTTGGGGAACAAGTGAACTACCATAGTCATGTAATCCAATCTTAAAAACACGGAACATGCGATGGAGAGAAAAAACATAAATATGGCATTGATTTAATCAAAAATAATGATGATCATGCTACTTAAATAGTTTAGGCAGATGCCAAAAATCAAAGCACTCCTCTTCATCCTCTCAAGGGATTTCTAAGGATGCCACTCAATCCAGCATATCTTTTCGTCAATTGCAGACATTAAAATATGACTACATACACAATTCCAAGCCCAAGCCCTATAATCGCCCCTTCGACAAACGTGATTACAAAAACAAAACAAAGGGAATTCCTCCACTACATTTAGTTGATAGCAATACCAGTTTAACAGCAATGTCGTGTTCCCTAAACTTCCTACACCAGCGTACTGAGGTTTGAATCATTCCAGTTGCAATCTGGTTACAGAACAGATATAGTCCAAAAAAGAAAAACTCAGCCACTAAAGATGTCAATTCCATGTACTGCAAGTCATGATCACATATGCAGTTTAAATAACTATAAATTATATCATGAACAGCCACCGTAGTTTCAAATCTCAGTATCCATCCCATCTGTGACCACTTGGAATGAAAGAACTACCATAGATATGCAAGCTCGAACCAATAAAATTTAGGTAGTGATCATATTGAACTGGAATCTTGACAGCTGCTGAGGTATGGTTGATATAACAGGGCCGTATCTCTGTCACCAAGCAAGATACATCATAAGGACACTGGAGGATTAATGAAAATGACTAAAGCATAAAGTAAGAATCATGTTTGCCCAAAGATGATTTGGATGGCAAAGACATGGAAGCAACCAAGAATAAATTTTAAAAAGAGTGTAGTCTCTTATTTCCAAAGAGAACCTTTTAATTAACATATAAGATATTCACTAATCTCCTTTTCATGCATCCACCACTCTCCTTTCGTATTTAATAAACCAAATCTGTAATTGAATTGAAACTAAACAAAATAACAAAATCTACAAGATAATCAGATTTATAATTTTAACTAATTCAAAAAAGCATACCTGCACATTATCATAGAGTTCAAACAAAGGGACAGCAAGAAGTTTCAAGTTTTTCGGCACAGCAAAATATTCCCTTTCAGACAAGTGAACAAGGAAAAGCTTCTTGCACTCCTACATCACCATGAATGGGGAGAAGAGTAATAAGCACCCATAGAACCACGTCACATGTAGAAACAAGAAAACCAAGCAGAAATTTCCCCCCCAAAAAAAAGGAAACCAAGCAGAGAACTTATACCTTTGGCTTTGTAATGTGAGGAGGGCAATAAGGATACATGATGGTCTCAAAGTTCGGCCTCCACCATATGGCCACACATTCACCAATCTGCAGAATAGGCCAAAACCACAAGGAGTGTTCATTAGAAATGCCATAATATACTAAGAGAAGTACCCATTGAGCTTGAAGAATGCAGACAAAAAGCACCAACAACAGTTCCAAAGGCATAGACTCCTCACATACAAGGCACATAAGATAGCATCTGTTTTACAACTTAATTTTTGTATCATTTATTACACAGTTTTTGACATTTTTCTTAAATAATTGTACTAAAACATCAAATCTACCCCAAGACCTGAATAACGTAGGAGAACAATACCTGCCAGTCTGGAACTAAAGCAGGTGAACTAGCACCAAGCTTGCTGGTCAGCTTCCTCTTTAAACCCTCAATTTCTGTTAAGATATTCATGAATGACATAAGAACTACAAATTTAAAAATTGAAATGGCTCTCTTCTTAATACAAGCACAGCATAGAGAAAAAATATTGTGGTAGGAAAGACAGAATTGCAGAAAAGACAGAATAAAGTACCATTCTCTCCTGGCTTCAGTCGTCCACCGGGAAGTTTGCAGAATGTATTTCCGATCTGTAGTAGTAGTATGTGGGGGTGATTATGCTCTTGTACCTACAACATCAAAATTGTATATGAGCCAAGAAAAAGATGAAAAATCTCTAAGACATTTATGATGGATCTGATACAAAATGAAATTTCCAATATAACATAGGGACTGAAGAAAGTAAAAAAGGGAAGAATATGAAGCAATGATAGCCGATCTCAACATACAATATTTGTTCCAATTCTAACAACATGTTGCAAATTATTGAATAATCCAACACTAAAATATATTTCCATGATACAATTGAATCGATCCGATAAAGAAATGCTTTTCGAAAATCTATTACTCAGCAAAATGACTGCTGCAGTATCTTGTACCAAAACAACATCTACAAGAATGACGAAGTTCTTTAGGGAATATTGACTGCAATTCTGTAGCCACCTAGGCTAAAGATCACCGACATAGACTAGAGATCATACCAGCAAAATTGCTTCCACACTTGTCCTCATCCCCTCCTTCATGTAGCTGAATCACAAAAACGAAACAGTGCCCATCAGAATCCGAGCAAAATTAAACTCCAAAAAAAAAAAACCATACACCTCCAAAAAATCTAGCTGACACTAACAAATAACAAACAGATTCGGGATTTGAAACTCAAATTCTCGCCAATTAACTAGCAAACTAGCGGGGCATTTCCATAATCTACCAAACAAATAGTAACAAAAGTAGGGTTTATCTGGGGTTTACAACTGAGCTAATAAAGAGAACGAACTCTGAAACAAAAAACAAGGAGGGAAAAAAACAAACTTGACTTTCATGCGAGCGAGACGATCCGCGACGGAGGTGTCTTTCTCCATCTTGGGCTCTTTGGTCCCAAACGTGTAGCTCGACAACGGGTACGTATTTACCAGCGGCGAGCTCACCATTTCTTTTCTTCTTTATGGTTCTCCCACTGATCTGTTTCTGTTCCTCTCTCGCGATTGAAAGAATGAGAATAAAAGGGTGAGATTTCAAATGAAATTGGCACCAAAGTCTGAGCTTGGGCTTGCACTTCGTGCCCTAATTGTGCTATTAATAATTGGGACAATTCTCACGTAATTAGGGAACTTTTTAGGCATCCTGACCGTTGGATCAGGCGTTAGATCTAACGGTGTGATTTCACTTAGTTTTGACCGCCTTGTATATTCCCCATTTTCGTAATTACGTTTTCTTTTTATTTTATATTTTCGTTTTCCGTATTTAAAATCATATAATAATTTGTTAATTAAAATTTTAAATAAATTATTTAATAATTTAAATTTTAAAAATTTTTAAATTTACAAACCAAAATAATATTATTTATAAAAAAGGACAATTTAAATTGAATTTTAAATTGAGTCAAACCAAATCCAAACCTTATCCAAATCAACCCTAGACTATTAGAGTATTAGTTTCAGGTTGTTCCCGTTTTTATATACCATTACATATTTCTCTCCATCCATCAATTCATTAAACAGGTACAGAGACATTAATCTCAATTTTAAATCTAGTTCTACTAAATGACACATGATCCTCTATATAAGATTCTTATATTCTTGTTCCAAAAGGTTGATCCCCAATCCTAAAGGCCCCCAGTCGCAAGCCCGATCACCGTTGGGGGATTGAATCACGGTTTAATCTTGGTCAACCCCCTAACAAAGCGGTCCATTACCTCCCCGTTGTTGCTAGGAGTCGAACTTAAGACCTTGTTTCAATTGACCCTGTTAGTTTGCCAACCAAGCTACTCATGCGAGCAAGATTCTTATATTCTGTATCAATTATGCGTCGGAGTATCTAGAAAAAGTTGTATAGATCATCTAAAACAGAAGATTTCCTATGTTTTTTTGAGTATTTCTTAAGGGATAATGTTCTTTTTATTTTTTTCAAGTATAATCATTTTTAAATGTTCAATTTTTTATTTTTTTAATTTAATATTCAAATTTTAAATTTATAATTAAATAATTAATCTTTTAAACATTTAATAAGTCAGTTCAAAACGTAATTTTGTTAATAATTTATTGATATAATTAGCAAATTATTTAAAATTTTGGTTATTCAATTAAAAATTTTCAAAAAATTAATACAATTTAAGATTAATTATTCTTTTTTAATGAAAACTTTTATTAATTATCTTTTAAACATATGTTAAACAAAATTTTTAATATTATATATTTTTAAATTAAATTTGATCTAGTTAATATTAGAAGTTCACGAGTGAAATAATAAATAATCACATAATCTTATCATATTCGTGTAACATATGTAATAATAACAATCAATCTCAAGCCATAAATATCAAGAAATCCCGACCCCTCACGTAATCAATCTAATGATATAAAGTCTAACCATATTAATAGATAATGGAAATATCATAACCCTCGATTGAGACTATAGCACAATATCTATATCTTTATAATTATAGAATTTGTACTCGGTGTTTTTTAAAAAATGCATAGTACACATAACATAATGTAAAATTAAAATATAAATTAATTAAAAAATTACTAACTTAAAATTAAGTAATAAACTTGCTTCGACCAATATTTATTGTTTAATATATTATTATGTTCAACTTACTACTTTAAAATTTTAAGCTGATAAATAGTAAACAACTCTTAATTATAATTTAAAATTGGAACTTTTAAATTGATACATACATGATTTAGAGACTTCATTTTGATACATACATACTCTATATAACACGCAAACACGGAAGGAGCGAAGAAGGATTGTTCAAAACTTCTTAGTGAAATAACAGAAGCATTAGCTTTGATGAAAAACCATGGAATTGAAGGATTAAAAAGTTGGAATTCAAAGAAATAAGAAGAGGGTATATTCGAATTAACCAGAATTAAATTCGATACACAGGGTTTTAAATTTGCCTACTAGATTTAATGAAGAACTTGTCTCGAACAACTTAGATAACGGTTAAATAACAAATTAAGAAAGTTGTTTATGATCAAAATCATGCCACAAATTGATTCAGTTGATAAATGATGTTTAATTCCTAAGTTGAAAATAATAAGATAGGTTTCTCCTTTCAATATAGTCAGCAGCACACAAGAAAATAATATGATCTAAGTTGTATTTCCCTAATCCTAAAGATGATATTTATACCTAAGTCAAATAATAAAAGACTTGGGCTAAATAATACATAGAAAGCCTAAATAAACATAACTTAAAACAATTCCAAAATAGAATAATAAAAACACGCCTAGGCTTGGTCCAACACGCCCCCTGATTATAGACAGGCTCTCTTTTTGGGTTTAGGTAATGAGTGCAGCTTAATACAATCGTCTTCAAGTTTTAAGTGAGTCAAATCCAAAGATTTAAAATAAATGAATCAATTTAGGTTGTAATTCAGAAAACTCTCATCCAGTAGGCTTTGTGCAATCCATCATCTCCACAAATTGACCTACATGCGTATAAAGAGTCTCCTTGAATCTCTCGATCCTAACTTTAAACATAAGTCTAACTGGAATGACAAACTCGTTCCCATCACGCATGTCATCTCCATGATAGTCCATGTTCCTACTCACTTCATTATATATATTATATTATGTATTGCATTAAATATTTTTATATTTTTATTTATACATATTTTATCTACATTTTAAATTATTAGTATTTTGCATTATATATTGGTCTATCAGAAACGATCTTTCTATTAGATAAGTATGATATTACGTATTACTGAATCTTCTTAAATTTTGTATTTCAACGAGACTCTTGTAGAGTCGAGCTCATTGCCAATACTATGAATGAAATATAAATTACAAAGTTTCAAAATAAGAAGGAAAGAAAATTGTTACACAATGTCAGGCAAGTTATTTCTAAGCATCCACAAATTGCAATTACATTAATGTAATCACGTTAGTATCATTAGATTGCATAAGAAATTTGCCAATTTTAAATGGCTAAATATTATTATACGCTTGAAATCAAATTGATGTCTTTCGTTTACAATCAAAAACTTGCAAGACACCGTTGGACCCTCCGGCCAAAAGTGTGCAACTATCATCGCCCACTTGCCTCCAACAAACACTACTCACGAACCCATGGTTCGAACCATAACTAGCCATTGTCTCAAACCCGTGAACCCATATTGGCTCACCCCATCTCTTATCATACACGAACACTTGGTTGTTCTCCGACCCACATCCCAGTAAACCTCCATTTCTCCAAACCGACAACCCCACGAAGTTTCGATTGTTCACATGACCTTTGTACTTACGAACCATTCGCATGTCATCCAAATCCCACATCTTTAGATGTCCATCGATAGAGGAAGACACCAACGTATGACCATCCAAAAACTTGACGTATGTCACCGTTTTGCTGTGCCCATTAAGAGTAATCACGGGGGTGGTCAGCATCCGGATATCGTAACCGTAAACCCGCCGGTCAGCACATCCAACGGCTATCATCGATCCTCCGAACGGATTGAATTCAACACAACAGACGGCGCGACCAACCGAGGGATGAACGGCGGCAACGCAACGTCCGCCTTCGCTACGCGAGTCCCACATTTGAAACGAGCCGTCATCCGACCCTGAAGCGCCTAAAGTCGGATCCCAATGGGAATAGTCGACGCTCCAAACCCGACGACCACCATGTTCATCGCGTTCAAAGATGGGCAGTCTCTTCTCGAGATCATGCTCCATCACCACCCCATCATAGTCGCCAGACCCAATCACCCGCCCGCCCGACCTGGGTTTCCACCGCAGACTACTTAGCTTCGCCGGAGTGCATATGTAATAGTCACATACGCTACCGTGGTCTAAAAACCCAATGCGACCATCTTCACTCCCGCCGGCGAGCAACGATTCAAGACGGTAAATTCTTATCTTTCTGGAGATTCCCGCGGTGGCAAAGACGGTGTTGGAGTGGTCGAACTCGATGACACCGAGAGCATCCGAGACGCTAGCTCCTTCGACGTTAGTTGAAGAAATAACAGCAGAGAGAGCGATCTCCCACTCACATCTAGCTCCTCCTTGTTGCTGCTTTTGCTGTTCTTTGTCTTCGTCTTCGCCTGACTCACCGTTATCTACCGCGTCTTTGTCGACGTTTAGATGTCTACAGCTTTGAGGTTTACTTGCGGAGAAGTTGTTCATTGCCCATTCAAGATATATAGAAGAAAGAGTTGTTTATTCTGTTGGCGTTTCATCACCTCATTGGCTTCCATGAAAGTTTAGCTAAAGCTCTAGCTACTTTCTGTGGATAAATAGGATAGTTTATCTTATTTATTTATTTATTTATTTATACAAGATATTTTATTATCTTTTTTCTTCTACTAATTAATTAATGGTCCACGATTTTTTCTATATTTACACTTTCACCTCTTGGACAATATATATAAGTACGGACAAGGGATGCCTGTAAATAATACATACTAATGGCAAGAATTTAACGGATGTGCCTGTACTTAATATCAAAAAGGTTTACATTTAATATTAATATTCATTATCTAAAATTATTTAATATTAATTAATAAGCTAATGTGTTATATTAAGATTTAATATAGTTAACTTATTAATAAATATAATCATTGATAAAAACATAAATGTTAAAATATATAATAATTTTATAAATTATGTATTTTAAATAAATTATTTGATATATTTTAATTTAAAATATATCTAATACACAAAGCGGGTCTGAAAAGAATTTTATATATACAAGCATCTTTTATATTTTTACAAAAAGACTGATTCTGTGACTTAAACATACGATCTTGTGATTACATGTTTAATTATAAAATTAATGGAACCTAGTATTTAATTATAAAATATTAATTTATTTAAAATGATACTCATGCTTTTAAAATAAAAAAGGGCTGCGATTTTATTATATAATTTACAAAAGGGGCAGTTGTGGTATGGATCGAATATCTACGTAGTTGGGGCAGTGCACTAAATACAATGATTGGTGGGAAAATCTGAAAAAGAGAACAGGCTCGGTGGTTGCTTTTGTACCTCAGAACAAGAAAAGGGTGAGGCAAAATGGAGTGGATACAGGCTGCTTTGTGCCTGTGACATACGTGGTTTAAGCCAAGCCTTTTGTCACCTACAAAAAAAAAAAGAAATAACGGATAACATCAATTTTTCCATTTCGAGCCATTCAAAATCAAAGATTAACGATCTATTTGACAATTAGTTAATTATATTAGTTGTTAACTAATTTTATTAGCTGTTAATTGATTCTATTAGTTGATTTGATTACAGATTACATTAGTTGTTTATCATTTGATGTTTGATAAAATTAATTTTTTAGTATTAACTATTTATGTATAAAATAACTTACGAGGACATGATTTTAAAAAAATTATAAAGATATGAATATTATATATCTTAGTATTTTATTGGATATTCTTATAAGAATTTAAATTTTAGATATTTAATTATACAAAATTAAGTTTATAACTCTAATAAAAAACATAGAACATATAATAATAATTATAAATATTTTAAGCATAAACAATATCATAATTAACAAAATATAAATTATTTTTAAAATAAAATATATTAAAAAGGGAAATAATTTCAAGCATGGTTTGACCTAATTTGCCCTGATCTCGACACAAACTCAACTTAATATTATTCCTAATTTTATTGCCTCTTAGTTAGAAATAATAATTAGTAAGACCACATTGAATTTGTTATCAACCCAATTCCAAAAAAATGTGGTTTGAGTTTAGATTGAAAGTCGGGTGGATTTGTGCCATATGAGTCGAGTTGAGTATGAACTTGAAATCGTAAATGACATTATTTTGGGTGTTAAACTTTAAATTGAATCTAAAATAATGTCTTTTTAGATAAATATAAGGTCACAAATTTAAGTAACAGTAATAGCATCATTGTAAATACACAAAAAGAATGTTACATATATTACGACTATCTTCAGATCCTAGCAAAGTAGAAAGTCTTATATATTAGATAGTTAACTTTAAAGGTGAGCCTTGAAGTAATCGGTAAAATTATTTTTTTATAATCGTAAAATTATAGGTTCGTGTTTTACAGAAACAGTCTTTTTGTAAAAATACAAAAGAAAGTTTAGTATATTATAGGTTGTTTTTATTTTGTTGACTTTTTCTAATCTCTTTAACTCTCTGACTCTCTCTTCAAGGGACCTATTCTTCTGTACATCTTACATCTTGGATGTAAAGGGAGCAGGGGCACAGATTATTTGGGTATAGAGGATCTGAAGGGCTCTCTTCACTGCTGCCTTTTACCCTATTCCGTCGGCTGCCACCTTTTTCCTGCTAACAGAGAGTTCCTTCCAAAGGTACCTGTAATTCCGCTGTGTATGTACTTCGTTAAAATGATAATAAAAACAAAAGTAACTATTCTTTTCTGGCCTCTTAAATCAAATGGGAACTTCGTACATGGAAGACTTTGAGCTTGGGATATGAACCATAAGTTTGGAGTTGAATTCAAGTGATAGAGTGGATAAATGTATGAGCTGCGATGGTGCACGTTCCATGGAGTTTGCTCACAAGATCTAATGATATTTAAGGTATTATGATAATGAAGTCTAGAAAGTCTAGTTGCCTTCGTGAATGAAGGTCAAGAATCAGTTGTCACATAGGGATGGACCACAGGAAACGGAAGGAAGTTGGAAAGGCACTTTAACTTACTATGGTTGCTAATAGATACGCCAAAACCTAAAGCAATATTGAGTTTTAGGTTGGGTTCGGATAAGATAAGACTCAAAAAATTTAAGGGAATAGGAACCTATTTGAACTCTGAGTTGCTTAAGTCTAATAAGATTCAGGCTTGAACCTAGAATTGGTGTTGCAGCCCATTCCAGCGCTACCCCAGTCCAACCAGTGGAGAAGATGAATCTGAGTCCAAAACGCAGGCACACCCAGCGTGCAACTTTTAAACCAGCCAAGCTCGCTGATTACATAGAATAAAGTTTGGTTTTATAAAAGACAAAAATTAGTTACGACAAGAATATTCTACTGCTGTGTAACCTACTGCGTACTCATTATTATTCCATAACTGTTGTAACTAACTCAAGTATTAAAGGAATAGCGTGCGAGTACAAAGGCATGCATGAATTAAACTAATTCCCTCTTCCTCCTTCTCTGCTCTCCTCCCTTTTCTTCTTCCCTTCCCTCCTCTGTTATACTCTGTTCTCTGCTCCGCCCCATCATTTGGTGCTTTCATTGAGAGATCCTCCAAGGATGGCCGAGGGAACAACTACCCGTTATAAAGCTCTGGAAGAAACAATCAATAACCTAGCCAAGGATTTTCGAGAGATGCAAACCACTGTCCAACAACATTCCACGACCATGCAGCAACAATCTGAAGAAATCTTGCGAAACAGTAACACCAATGATTGGATCCAGAAAACACTGGAGTCCATGTGTCAATCCCTGGCACGACTTGAGAAACAACCATTGGGGATCAACTCCTCGACACCGTCAATTCCTGGCCCTAGTTCATCATCACAACCAGCCTTGTTACCTACTCCAGTCACGCCAACTTTACTGCATAACTCTTCACAGCCTCATGCAACGTCTTGGGATGTTCAGGAGCAACACCCACGCACATCGACACGTCTTCCAAAGCTGGAGATTCCAATGTTTGCGGGAGATGATGTTGCCGAATGGATTTTTCAAATC
>JANTNU010000007.1:31098244-31118903 GCA_024752395.1 Erythroxylum havanense | reverse complement strand
GTGTTAAGGAAAAGAAAGTTGTCATAGAGCACATTAGCACTGAGTTGATGATTGCGGATCCTTTAACTAAAGGCATGTCACTTAAGCAATTTAAGGACCACGTAGTGCATATGGGACTTGGTTCTACAATGTGATTTATTGTATATTTGTTAATTTAATGAAACTCTTATTCAGTTTGATATTTTCTCATACATATTGTGTACACATATTTATTGGTTTTGAGAAATGTCATTTAATTTGGACCTAGAATAAACATATGGTTATGGTTTATTCATTAAGTTGATGGGGCAAGTAATGAGAAAATTTTGTATATGTAATGCATGGAAGATACTACTCACTATCAGAGGAACTATCGCCATTATTCATATATTTGATTTCTTGTTATATGTGGTGGTTTTGGGTTAAATGGACCAAGTGGGAGAATGTAAGTTTTATTCTCATTATTATTCAGTATGGTCCACTGAGAAGGTTATGCCCTACCATTATCTTATGTTGCCTAGCTACCCGACTATTCTTCTTTGTGATGGCCAGAGAAGACTTGAGTGGTTTTGGTTGTTAAAAACAACCTCTTCAGGTCATGTCCTCACCGAGCATCAAGAGAGAGCACACCATCGAGCTTGCTTCAGGAAGAGGATAGAAACTCAAATCTTTAACAAACTTTCAGATCCACGGTGGAGGCAATGGCTGGAGTTATATGGTTCTTTATTTAGAGCTTCCGCTGCTACACATATATATATGTTGTATTAAATGCATGGATCTTTACATTACAGTTGTTGTATCAGATGTATGCTACTGCTATTGTTTACACACACACACACACACACACACACACACACACACACACACACACACACACACACATATATATTACGATGATATATATGTTGTTTTCTGCATGGATTTTGTACGTTATGTTTTGTATGAAATGCATGCTGGAATTTACACCATCTGTATTCAATCGGACCCAACTCGGGGGAGGCTTTTACCATCCAAGAAGTTGTTCGCATTGAGGGCGATTGCCCAATTTTACTCTACTGAACAAAATCGATGCCTTGTGGATCTGATGTACAAACTCTAGAATATGATGCTCTGGGGAGGCTGGCTCGGAGAAATGTTATTTAAAGAGGGTCACGTTATGCCAAGTCCATAGAAACCAACAAGCAATGCCGAAGATGATTGACCAATCCTAGCCAAGTACAGTGCGACGTGATTGAAGATTCCTCGTTAGCCACTCCTGCGCAGACATAGTGAAAAAATCCAGGGAGATTGCTTGTGGAGGGAACATACTCCACAATTGGCGAGTTTTAGGGCAATCGCGAATTACATGTAGTGAAGTTTCTTACGAAAACCAATTGTAGCATGTTGCATCTGTTGCTAGCTGTCTTTGAACCCGTTGTTGGTTGGATAGCTGGTGGTCATGGGAGAGGAGCCAGATGAAAGATTGAATTTGTTGTGGGCCCTACCATTGCCAAATTATCTTCCAATATCAAGTGGTTGAATCATCGTCATGTTCCATTATCATAGCATAAGCGAATGCAGTAGTAAACTGCCCATTGTCTGACTTATCCAAGTTAGCTTATCGGGACCTAGAGATGACCAGGGAAGTAACGTACTTACTATAGTCATGCAAATCGAAGAAGGAAGCAGATGTTGGAATGCTTCCCATTTCTAATTGCCAATAATATCTACAAAGTGTCAAAGGCAACAATCCATAGTTGCCTGGGGAATAAGAGCAGTTGCATGGTAGATAAGAGGACCCCAATCGCTAGCCAAAGGGTCCAGCCAGAATCGAATTCTAGCTTCATCACAGATCGTTCATTTCATACCCTGCAAAATATAGTGTCAAGTGGCTTTGATACTCCGCCAAACTATTGAACCACTTATAGCAACAAGAGAAGATATAATATGGATAACATCAAAATTATATTTAGAAGAGAGGATTTGTACCTATAAAATATGCAGCTTGGCAAGCATTGACCACCCGAGTTTTGTTTTTCGGGACTTAGGCTTTAATGTGATGCCTACATGAACTAAAGCTCGCCAAGTACGTATGTATGTGCGAATGCATATATATTAACCGAACAAAGGGAAATTCCTACACAAAGGCCTTGATGGGCAGAGAAAAGCAGCAAGTCATTTCCCGCTTTTTCGCTCCTAAACCCAAAACCTCCGATTCGCCACCGCCGGCGACCAACCCTTTATCTTCATCTTCGTCATCAAACCCACCTCTGAAAATCTCTGCCACCGTCTCTTTCTCTCCCGCCAAGCGCAAACTCCTGTCTTCACACCTCGCTTCCACTCCCAAACGGCCCAAACTTTCTCCTCATACTCAAAACCCAATTCCTAACCCATCTCTTCACCAGAAGTTCATTGACAAACTACTCGAACCAATCCCTGAAGATCCTCAACCCCAAATCTCATGCCACAGTGGCTCCGTAAAGTTCACTCCTTTAGAGCAGCAAGTGGTGGACCTCAAAGGCAAATACCCAGATGTTCTTTTGATGATTGAGGTTGGTTACAAGTACCGGTTTTTCGGGGAAGATGCAGAGATAGCGGCGAGAGTGCTTGGAATTTATGCTCATAAAGATCGCAACTTTATGACTGCAAGCGTGCCAACTTTTCGATTAAGTGTCCATGTTAGAAGATTGGTGAGTGCAGGCTATAAGGTTGGTGTTGTTAAGCAAACTGAGACAGCTGCTATTAAGGCGCATGGGGACACGAAGATCGGGCCGTTCTCAAGAGGGTTGTCGGCTTTGTATACAAAGGCTACACTGGAGGCAGCCGAGGATTTGGGAGGAGGAGAGGAGGGTTGCGGTGAGGAGAGCAATTATTTGTGTTGTGTAGTGGAAAAAAGTGTTTTGGAGGGAAATGATGATTGTGAGGGTGTGCCTGAGGTGAGGATTGGATTTGTCGCTGTTGAGATTTCGACTGGAGATGTAGTTTATGGTGAGCTTAATGATGGCTTTATGAGGAGTGGGCTTGAGGCTGTGGTGTTGAGCTTGTCTCCAGCTGAGCTACTTCTTGGGGGTCCTCTGTCAAAGCTAACACAGAAGGTAGTTGAAAACAATCTCTATTAGTTCATTTAGTTAACGTGAAAGGATTTAGAAAGTTAACGAGAAAGCTTTCTTGTTTGTGTGTGAAGCCATGCATTTTATTTTTGTTGTTGTTAAAGGTGTGACGTTCTTTGATTGTTTTGGCATCAAGGCTCGGTGCCTTACCTTTTACCACGTATATGACCATACTTGTACCATACTTTAGTTCTAAGGATTCTCTTCTTAACGTTCTGTAATCTGCCTAAAAGTAATTATTAAGTTTAACTAAACTTAATTCAACATGTGTGTCTTACTCTTCACTATCATATACTGATTCAAATAGGAATAGCGAATTTGCTTGGGCAGTTAAGATTTTAGGTTTCAGTTTGTTTAGCTGAGCTTATTCTATGGATTCTTGTTTATCAGTCTCTGCTGGCATATGCTGGACCTGCTTCAAATGTTCGAGTCGAGCACGCCTCTCGAGATTGCTTTAGCAATGGTAATGCACTTGCTGATATCATGTCTTTGTATGAGAATATACAAGAAAATATACCGGATAACAGAAAGCAAACTCAAGAAGCGACAGAACAGAGAAGTGATAACTTATTGATTAAGGTGAGATGGCTTTCAAACTCATCCTTTCATGTGGTTTTGTTGTTTTTCTTCTAGTTTTGTTTCAAAAGATAGTGCTTGACATGGTTTTACACTTCCCTTTTTTTTTTTTTTCCCCTTTTTACCGTAAGTCCACTTATGCTAATTTTTTATTTCTTTTTTTGATCTTCTATTTGCTTTCTGATTTTTATCCACACTACTTCAAAATGAAAGGAAATCATTAACATGCCAGATTTGGCAGTGCAAGCATTGGCCTTAACTATCCATCATCTCAAACAATTTGGATTTGATAGCATTTGGGGGCTTGGAGCTTCGTTCAGATCTTTCTCCAGCAACGTGGAAATGAACCTTTCAGCAAACACACTTCAGCAATTAGAGGTGATTGATTGGTTTCACTCAGGCTTAATAACTATGAAACTATGGGTTTTACTAAAGACCTCTCTTAATGGAGCTAGCATCATTTGGTAGTTAGTTCATTGAGTGTTGGAGATTCTTCTGAAATAGCTTAGGGCATCATTTGTGCTATGATTATTTCATCTAACAGTCTATACATGACAGTGATTTGCAGATTGATCATCAGAATGCTTTTTTTTTTTTTTCATTCCTATGTTCTATCATCCTTTACTAGGATTAAACATTGGTGGTTGGTTGAAAAGGAGGGGAGCAAATTTTGGACAAATAAGTCTTAACTGCCATGTTCCAACTCCCTTGAACTGAGTTGTAGGAACTTTGTCTCATGTTTGAGAAGTCAGTTTTCTTGCTCTTAGATGTATGCCTTAATTCTTCCTAAATTTCCAGTTATTTCAAACCCTGTTACTAAACTTGGATTAACAAGTTACCGTTTAGGTCTTGAGGAACAATTCAAACGGTTCTGAGTTTGGGTCCTTGCTACATATGATGAATCATACTCTTACAAAACCAGGTTCAAGGCTGATGAGACACTGGGTAATGGTCTTATTTTGTATATTTGACTATCAACTTCATCATAATCTATTCCATAGATTTAATAAGTAATGCCTGATACAGGTCACTCACCCTTTGTGTGCTAGAAGCATGATAAATGCTCGTCTTGATGCTGTTTCTGAGATTGCAGAATCCATGGGCTCTTATAGAGCTGCTCCTTGGGTTAATGAGATTGATAAGGAGAAAGCTGACTTAT
This sequence comes from Erythroxylum havanense, assembly GCA_024752395.1. Classification (NCBI taxonomy): domain Eukaryota; kingdom Viridiplantae; phylum Streptophyta; class Magnoliopsida; order Malpighiales; family Erythroxylaceae; genus Erythroxylum; species Erythroxylum havanense. The sequence goes on along the minus strand of JANTNU010000007.1, from coordinate 31,114,100 downwards.
GCATTGTACAGCCTGATTTCTATAACTTGCTCTCTTCTGTTTTAACAACTTTAGGAAGATCACCTGATATTCAACGTGGAATAACCAGAATTTTCCATCGCACTGCCACTGCATCTGAGGTAATCATTGGTTGTTTTGAGTCTGTTCAGCTCATTTTCATAAGGGTTATTCGTGCCTCTAACAGTGTCTTAAAATGGCTTTAAGCATGAATAACGGTTTCCCATTTTCCATCTTCTCTTGGTTTTACGGCCTTCTTCCAATGTGAAACACTGCAATTTGCAACTTCTTGGAGGGGCGTAAACAACTTCTATTCTTTCCTCTGATTTCAATGATACTTTGCTACTTGCTGACATTTCATTTCTGAAGGCACTGAAAAGCCTATACATGTAATTTGTTATCTGGATTCAAGATGCCTTTTAACTTGGTAAAGCAAGAGAACCTTTTTACCTAGACAATAACCATGAGATGCTGTTGGTAATTGATGTGCTTGCCAAAAATTTTAAGTCTTCAAACGACAGTTCATTGCAGTTATTCAAGCTATATTATATGCCGGAAAACAGCTTCAGCGACTTAACATTGAAGAGGATCATGACAATGCCAGAGTGCACGCACAGATCATAAAATCTGTTCTATTGAAAAAGTTACTTTTGACTGCTTCTTCCACGAATATAGTGGGTATTGCTGCGAAACTGTTGTCTAAGCTAAATAAGGAAGCAGCGGAACAAAAGGATCTTGCAAACTTGATTTTAAGTTCGAATGACCAATTTCCAGAGGTTTGTATATTCCATGTAGTTCTTTTTTATGTATCACTATTTATGTTTTTTCAACATGCGTTAAATCTAACATTTTATTTCTCTAAACATACTCAATTTACTTTGCCTAGGTTGCAAAAGCCAGGGAAGCAGTTCAATTAGCAAAGGACAAGTTGGATTCTTTGATCAGTATTTACCGCAAGCACCTTAGAATGCGTAACTTGGAATTTTTTAGTGTGTCGGGAATCACACATTTGATTGAGGTAAGGCTGCAAGTTTTAAGGAAATGCATTTAATTCTTTGATGCAATGCTGTAAACTATTCAGTCATTTAGTGTACTGCATCATATTGGGTACTCTGGACCTATTTGAGGTTTTGTGTTTGTATACTCTTTGTCCCAGTTATTTTAAATTTAGCTGCACTGCATGCTGCACTTCTGATTAGTTAACTTTGCAGTTGCCTTCGGATGTAAAGGTGCCATTAAGCTGGGTCAAGGTGAACAGCACTAAAAAAACTATTAGATACCACCCACCAGAAGTAATCACGGCCTTAGATGAACTATCACTGGCCAATGAAGAACTAATGGTTGTTTGTCGAACTGCATGGGATAGATTTTTGATGGGATTTGGGAAATATTATGCTGAATTTCAGGCTGCTGTTCAAGCTCTTGCAACGTTGGATTGTTTGCATGCTCTTGCTACTCTTTCAAAGAACAAGGTGTGCTAAAATTTTATCTCTTTCTTTTTTTCCTTAACTTCTGCCTAGTTTGATGCAATGTGATTCTTTACTTATTTCTTGCAGAACTACATTCGGCCAGTATTTGTCGATAATGAAGAACCTGTTCAGATCCATATCTGCTCTGGTCGTCACCCGGTAAAATAGTCATGCTATATCTTATTATACATGCTTCTTCTATTCACTAATAAGTCACTGTTTCTTTTTATCTAAATGATTTCAGATTTCAAGATGATTGAAATTACCATATTATTTAATGTCTAGCATGTTGAAGAAAATCATTTAGACTGTTGAAACTTTAGGTTATATTATGATCATTCATTATGTGATGTGATGAGCTTCGGCATGATAGTTTGCTGTGGAGTCTAAAACTCAAGCTCAATGGATTGTGATATTCTATTACAGAAGTAGAGATTATGGTCAATAGTCTGTTTCTTGTTGGTTATTTGTTAATTATGCCTAACAGGTTCTAGAGACCATTTTGCAAGATAATTTTGTACCAAATGACACTAATTTGCATTCAAATGGAGAGTATTGTCAAATTATTACTGGACCAAATATGGGAGGAAAGAGTTGCTACATTCGCCAAGTTGCTCTCATTGCTTTGATGGCTCAGGTAGAGTGTAATTTTATATCTTCATTTATTCATAATGTCTGGCAGCTGTTCGATTTTTCTTTCCTGGTCATATCTAACTAATGTTAGTGAAAATTGTAAAAATTCCTGTTGAGTTTTTTCAGTTGATTTTATCATTGGCTTCATTTTCATAAGAACATACTATTTTGTGCAATCACTTCTTTCTTATGTTATGTCTTGAATTCCTTCGAACTTCTTTTCTTGCTGGTTTCAATTAGTTCACGTAAAATTTACCTTTTGTTGCTTTTATTTGACAAAAATGAGTTCTTGTGAGTTATGGCCACTTCATTCATAGTTACCCTCTCATCCCTCTAGGTTGGCTCCTTTGTACCAGCACTGTCTGTAAAACTGCACGTGCTAGATCAAATCTACACGCGGATGGGAGCTTCCGACAGTATTCAACAAGGTCGAAGCACATTTCTTGAAGAACTGAGCGAGGCTTGCTATATACTCAACAAGTGCACACCAAACTCATTGGTTATCATTGATGAGCTTGGTAGAGGAACAAGTACGCATGACGGTGGAGCTATTGCGTATGCTGCGTTGCACCATCTGCTCGAGAAAAAAAGCATGGTCCTTTTTGTAACTCACTACCCAAAAATTGCTGACATCAAGAGAGAATTTCCAGGCTCTGTAGGAGCATACCATGTTTCTTATCTGACTTCACAGGAAAATACAGAAGCCACAGACTCGGAATTTGATGGTGAGAATGTCACTTACCTTTACAAGCTGGTACCTGGTGTTTCAGAGAAAAGTTTTGGACTTAAAGTTGCTCAGCTTGCTCAGGTAAACTGTAAATTCTGTATTGAAATAGCGATGGGGTCAAGTTGTTTTGAGTTGCACATAACTTTGCAGTAAATTTCTTGAAAATTTTGCATATTCTCTTTCATGGAAACTCCATTACTGTTGCAGATACCTTCATCATGTATCAGACGGGCCTTTGCCATGTCTTCAGAGCTGGAAGCTGTTGTAAACAGCAGAATAGGAAACAAATCAGGTTCAAACGGGCTGATAAAAGGCTTACCGATGGACGAAGAACAACCAGAACAGAGTACAGAAAAATGTAGTAATCCTTACAGGGAATTGTTTTGGAACTTGAAGTTGGCATTGCAGGATGATGACCCTACAAAATGCATTCAGTTCTTGGCTAATGTTAAAAGGATTGCAGAGTACTTAACATCCACACGACAAATTCATTTACTTCCATGAAATTTTCCTCTGTAGATTTTTTTTGTTAAAATGAGTTATAATTACTTGTACCTAAACACTTGGTCTGTAATGTTTAAGATCCAGCTTTCAAATGTGCATTTGTAGAAGATAGTTAAATTTCGATATATTTATTAAGAATTATAATATAAGAATAAAATTTAATTTATATAAAAATTAAGGGATCATTTGACAGAAGGTAGAGACATCATTAAGAAGGTCGAGACATCATTAAGAAGGAAAAAAATATCTATCCACTACAACAAAGCAGGGATACATGAACAATGGTTCTAAGAAATGTCATCCCTAATGCTAGCTATGAACAATCTGAGTTCTCTTGCCTTTCTTGCATGTACAGGTGACACTTCAGTTTCTGAGTCACTTAAATCTATTACATCAACAACTTGGTTTCTGGCTTGTCGGGATCCTGAGAAATTAGGCAGGCTTCTTGGTGGGGAGGGACTAGAAAGATCAATGACCTGATTTTCAATGACCTGATTTTGACCAAGACCTGTGTTACTAGCATAGTATGAGGTGAAAGTATTGGCTTCGGTGCTTCTTTCTGACCCTGCATTAAGTCCCTCGTGGTTTGTCAGACCTAAGGTGGCGTTATCATTTGATATAGCTGGTTTTGAAGAATGGGAGGAACTAAAAGCTGTATTGCCTTCTGCTTCTATTTCCAGCAACAAAGCTTGGAGTCTAGAGTCTAGGTCAGCAATAGTAGTACTCTTCACCAACTTCTTTGGTCTTCCTTTGTTCTGTTTTTCTTTCTTGCCCTGAGCTTTCCGTTCCTCAAACTCGGTTATCTTTTCAGGACAGGCACTGAAAACAGAAGGAATGAAATAAGAAGCAATCCATTGAATCACAATGTGAATCATTTAGGATTTGCAAAAGTGTAACAACATAATGGTAAAGCTACTTAGAACCTCAGATCAGTTGCAGGAGTGTATCAAACAGATTGCAGACATGTTTGATTAAAAATGAAAAACAACAAATTCTCAGTCGGAGGGTTTGGATCATAAGCCATTAACTCTCCACGCTTCTAGCAGAAAAGTACTGCACTTTTGAGTACGTAGAAAACTCTAGCAATCGTAAATAGTACCTTTCAATTAGAACTGCAGAAACTATAGAGGTCTTAAGGCCGTCCAACCTATCCCACAACACCTCAAAGCAATCTCTTCCTTGCACTTTTCGGTGCTTCACAATTTCTGTCACCGGGCACTTCACTGCCATCTGCAGCGCAAGGTTTTGCTCAGAGGTCAACAACAATAGATGGAGATGATTTCTATGAATGGCATATTGACATGCTTCAGGCAACCAATTTTTACCGTAAAACTAATGCATGAAGCAACTGCTTTCACACACAAATGTCAACTTATTTCTGTGGAGTATGCCTCCAAACACTTTTTGGATTTTCATAAATACATCTATTTCATTTTTTTCATATAAATCTGTACAGCCACATTCATGTTTAAAGGATAGAGATTGTATTTTAAAGCTGCAGTTGGAAACCACATTCAACTCAGTTCCTTTTGGGATCTTCAAGCAGGAGGACAAGTATTTTAAATATCCATACCCATCACATTAAGACCCAACAACTCCAAAGATAGTAAACCAACCAATACGGAGGAACATCAGGCACTGGCTAATTGAGGTGAAGCTAGTACCTGGTACAGAGGAGGCTGAACTCCAAGTTGTGATGAAGCTGAACGTAAATTGGCAAATCTTCGTAGATCTCTTTCAGCAACTTTTGGAAGGACATACTCATCTACAATGAAGCTACCATGCATTAATGTTAAATCTTAAACAATTTGCATGGTAACAGAAAAGTAAAGACCTGTTTTCACTACAGGCCACCCAAAAAACTGAGCACATATTTGTTGAAGCTCAGCCCGTTGAAATGGAAGATTTGCAAGTGCCCTGTGAAAAACATAACAGCAAAGGAACAAGATCATAGAAACTATGATGCTACATGACGTGTCAAGTCCAAGTCAGCTAAAGCAGAAAAACTCTACTATTTTATTTGTGCTCAAGTGAAGTCAAAACCCAATGCAAAGAGTGTACATGTAAACTTTCTTAATGTAACCATGTAATGAATACATCTATTCAATGAACAAAAAAGACTTGGTTATGTTCTGGTCGGAAAGAAATGAAATCATTTTATCAAATGAATACCTCACAAGGCAAATAATGAATAAATCAGAACAGATGTCAGTTACATTACCTATGGACTTCATCAGAATCTGCAGAGTGGCACTTAGGTTTTAAATATGCATTTATAACTTGCAAACATGGATTCGATGCTTCAGAATTATCATTGCTACCTACAATAGGTATCAAGTATTAAGGCAGAAGTTGAACTAGTGAACTTGCATGTTCGAAGCTCAACCAAATTCTGAAATGCAACAGTATAGAACCAGATGCAAAACAATGGCCATAAGATTTGCAAAAAGAAGGTTCTCATCACCCCAGGTACCAATTGTTGAATGCACTGGGTTTGAATTTTCATTGCCATCAAGAGCTTGACTTAGTGTCTTTGAACATTTTGTCTTATTTACAAAAGATAGTCCTGCTGATATGATTTGTTGAAAGATATTGTTTTCTCCAACAGACTTGATAAGCCGGCAAGCTGATTCCTAAAGTCATTGAGTAAAGTGTAACAGCACAAGTATATATCAGCCAACTCAAATATGGTAAGTGCATCAATAAGGAAAAAAAAAGGAGAATGAATAAGAAAGAAATAGACACAGTAAAGAAGCAGTGGACTATCCAAACATACTGGACCAAGACCGTGAACACCCTGATAGTAATCACACCCAAGAAGAAGGGCCAGTGTAATCTGGAGACAGAAAGATAATCATTAAGCATTATACAACCAATCACAGGCCAAAAGAAAATGCAAGATAGCAGAGTGTTCAGGTATGAGCCTTTGATGAGTTTCACTTTAATAGGAAAAAATTAAACAGGATTTTCTGAAACAGGCCAAAGAAACTTGCCAATGATTTCCTTCCAAATCCAAGGTTTCTTTCAATATCAGCCATATCATAGCATACAACATGACCACCTTCCGCTAATCATCAAAAGAACTGGTCAGTAGTAGTCAAAATTAATGATGAGCAAATAATTGAATCAACAGACAAAAACCCTCCCCATCTGCTCACTCAGGCATATATCTCTGTACACCGTCCTAGCACCAAAAAGGAAGATATCTGAATCTGAACTAAAGCAACCATCCTGATAATAGGGCAAAATAAATAAATTGGAAACATAGAAATTTATCCAAGTGATACAACTGAATCCAGACGAAGATTTTTGCCACTTACACACAATGATTCTGAGTTGAGTAATGCACACTGTGCTTCAGCTTCCTCAATTCTGGAATTAAGAAAAAGAAATGTAGGATAAAGAATTTGTCAAAGGTGCAGCCATTGCTTTAAGAATCTATATGCATTAAATTGTAGCCTCACTAATTTCATAGTGCTTTTACAAGTGGCAAGTAGCAACATTCTTGGAACCAGACTTCGTCATTAATTCATTGGTGTTAGTATCAAGTTCTAAGAGAACCAGTAATAAACTACTTTCTATCAAGCAGTTCAACCTTCAGATCTCTGATAAAATGATTCAACACTGGTTCACCTTCAACAGAACTTCCACAATAATATTAACAGAAATAACTTCATTGAAATACCCATCCAGACAAGGGATTCCAAGTGCCAGTCCAAGGGCTTTTGCTTCCTTGATCATGCGGGAGAATTCAGACCCCATGTTTCTCTTAAGAGAGCAGGCTTTTTGTTGATTCACTTCATCCTGGGAAACCTGAAGTGCGGAGATCCCATTTGCAGGTTAACAGATAGAAAGAAAGAAAACAAAAAAACTAAACCTGTAGAACAGAAAGAAATTGAACTGTTTAGAACAGTAAACAAGGTTTTCCTACCTCGATTCCCGATTTTAAGCGCTGCCTGTAAGTTGCTAGTTTGATAGCCGGAATTGCTCCGTCTACAAGGGAACGAAACAGCAACGAGTAACTCCTAAATTCTATACAGAACTAAATGAGAGATGCTACTGAAAATAAGTGCTTTTGTGTGTACAAAATGAGCGTTTGGGAATGAAAAGGTCACAATTATTATCAAAAGCTCAAATTCAGAAAACCAAAGATTAAAAAACTATACTTTGCTGAAGCTAAGCATCCAAAAAGAATAACTTCTTTAAGACTTCAATGGCAACCGATGACCAAGTTGCAAAAAAGGAGTGGAGCAAGTACCAGAAACAAAAACAAGGCGACAATTCAAGGCAATGAGAGCTCTGAGACGGTGAAAAAGATTCTTAAGGTAAAGCTTCTCTGTCATTGCGGAGTGCGACCTGTTTACATTTTGAAGTTGAACCATCCAACAGGAAAGATCTATGCACAACCTCTTGTTCCTGAAAAAACTAACCTTTTCAGCATCAAACAATATGAAAATGGAGCAAATCCCAGCGTTTGGTATGTTTGGTTGCCGAGAAAACAATAGGAAAAAAAGAAAAAACAGAGTAATTAACTGAAGATGATGTAGTGGTAAGATTTTCTTGCAGGATTCCAAGATATCCCACAAGTACTTCACCCCCATATTTCTGGGACAGATCGAAATCGAAGTGTACACTTGTAGTCACCGAACGGTCCGAAGTCCGAACCGAGGTTCTTGAGCAGAGCAGTTCGCCAAGAGCCCGCCAGAAGAGGAGTAGAGATTTAAGTAATACAGCGCCGATTTTATTTTAATTATATTTTGGTCTTTTCATCTTAATTCTTCTTCATTGCCATCTATTTCTCGTATTAATATCAACAAAACCTAAATTGGCCTTTTTTATATATATATTAATGATTTTTGATAACAGAAAGAAAGTTTAAATTTATTTGGAAAAAATTAAAATACATTAATATTAGAATTTATAAATTCAAGTACTTTTCCTAAATTGTTGTAAAATTTTAAATTTTATTGATTTTTAAAAAAATTTAAATTTAAATTTATTATATTAATAGGACGTTATTTAAAAATATATCTCTTAAAATATTTAAACTTATTCGTGATTTAAAAAGATTTAATTTGTGATTCATTCAAGATACTTTAATTATTACTAATTACTAATAAAATAATATTAAAATTACTAATACTAATTAATTAGAACTGGTTATTTAAATATGAAACATTAATTCATTAATTAACTTATTTTATAAAACATGAAAAGATAAAAGATTTTTACCATATTTATTTTGTTATGTCTTTAGTATAAGATTAAATGAAATTATAGGAATACACTTGAAATTTGACCATATCTGATCTTTTTAATTTTTAAATTAAAAACAAAATAATATCATTTTATTCAAAATTATATAATTTTACTTATAATTTAGGGTTTTGAACAGGCTAGACCTAGGCAACTCAAGTTTAAACCCAATTTGAGGCCTAGCTTTTGAAAAACAAAAGACACGTAGCCTAACCCAAGCTCTGTTTTGAAAATCAGGCTAGACCGGCCGGTCCGATCGGTGATCGGTCAGCTATTCGATCCGGTTCACTCTTAAAAATCAGTTCTTAATTGAATCAGTGAGAACCGGTCAAAATCGTTCAATTGACCGGTCGGGCCGGTCCAGTTTGATCGGTCCGACCACTGATTTAATAAAATTTTATTTTTTTTATTTTTTGGTATATTTTGTATTTTTAAATATTATTAGTATTATATATAATTAAATATAATTATTGCATAATTATGTTCTCACACCGGTTCGACCGGTGGTTGAACCGATCAAACCGGTGACCAGTAAGGCTTCCGATTCTATGACCGATCCGGATTTCAAAACATTGAACCCAAGGCTTGGTCAAATTAAATTTGACCTCGTTAACTTTAGATTGATCCCGATCTTATCTGCCATCTCTGAATAATGATTTCTCTTCTAATCTTTTACAATAAATAAATTCATAACCATTATTTTTTAAATAAATACTATATAAACTTTTGAGTATATTCTCATCGTAAATTGTATATATTCTCTTCGTAAATTGTAATGAGTTATTAACTTTCAATAACTCTCTAGAAATGAATACAATTTTAGTACTTTAGTTACATATACTAAAATTACATTATTATGTTTTAATTTGATATAAATAAAATAAAAGGACAAAACTAATTTTTCAATATTTTCATGTCCCGATTAAGGCGATTAACCTTAGTTCTCATGATATAAAGAAACGAAAAAGATCTTTATCTTAATTAAAAATTCAAAGAAAATATGAATTATCATAAATATTACTACACTTCAAACTTCATATTAAAAGTTTATTAATTTATATTAATATATAGTTTATGTAAAGAAAGTCTATTTAGGAGTTGCCCACTTCAATATTTTTATAGAATTTTAATTTTTTGAATACTTTAATTATTTTTTTCCTGTCATTCTTAACTATTTTAGTTATTTGATTATTTTTCTTCCGTACCTAACTTTCAACAACTAAAATAAGAGAACATATTTAAATAAGTTTAAGGTAAGAACTTATTAACTTAAATTTAGTATATTATCATAATGTATTAATTTTGAAAACCGTCTCTCTACTAACTAGAAATAAGGATGCGTACAATTAGAAATTTTTAGATCTCACTTATCAATAAAATTTTTACTAAATTATTGTTATTGTTATTATTATAAAAAAATGAATTAACATAAATCGATCCAATTAAATGGAAAAAATATGAAAAAGGAAATTTATTTTTTTTAGACAAAAAAGAAAGACTACTTAAGGCCAACAAAATTTAATTGGTAGCTCTTTGAATGACTTCTGTTTATCACTATCTGATCTGCGAGCCAGGATCTTCTGTTTAAGATTACTCTGTCCTATCATGTCCATCGAATCTCAGTCATCTATTTATGTAGGTCCTGTGTCTATTTATGTGAGTCCCGTATAGATCTTGCATAAATGAATGATTAATATTTAAATGGACATAATAGGACAGAGTAATCTTAGACAGATGATCTAGACTCTTGATTTGCATGCCTCCTAATGTTCATTTCTCTTTTGTTCTTCCCCAAATTCATCATTCCTAGCTATCGACTCTCTTGAGCTGAGGCCTTTTGAATTGTCCCTTCTTATCATTTCATTCTCCTCCAGTTTCTTTGTTTTCTGCTCATTGAGCCCTCATAACCCACCACTGTGCTGCACTCAGACTTCCATTTTTTAATGGAGTCAGAGTTTCCTGCTTACCTTCTTCTTCCATCTCATCTCCATCTCCCATTTCATCAATACTAGATCTCAAAATCCATAAAAACTTTAATATGATAATTGATGCTCACTCCCCTTTCCTTAAAACTAATCAGCCTTCCCAAAACTCCTACCCGCTCAACGCACACTCTCCACGCAGCACACCAACCTTCCTTATCCACAGCACCCACCCATTCAAATCAAGCAACAAATTAGAACAAACCTTATGTTGAAAATAGGAAAACCTAGAAATAGGTGATAGGGGACACCTCCAATTCTTCTTTGTTTTATAACCTCTTTATTGAACTTGATGGAAAGCTCATGGTGGCTCCTAGCATCAACTTTCTTAAGTAAGGCATAGAAACTTGAGATGTGGCAATTATCGGCCTCTTTAGGGAAAAATGTTATGCTTTTTTTTGTGATTCAAGCTTGGACCTAACGAAATTGGAAAGGTAGAGGTATATATGAACATAATGAATAAGAAATATAAAATTTAGAAACATATTATTTTTGAGCTCAAGATGCCAAAACATCATCATCAAATATTATTATCAATCATCAATATAACCAAGACCCCTCTTAGGCATATGTTCTTTGAATGCCTTTGGTTGTAAAACCTTAGTTAGAAGATCTGCAACCATGAAATTCATCCTAATATGTTTTATATACACCCTTTGTTTCTGAATCTCCTCTTTAACAACAAAATACTTTAATTCCACGTGCTTTGCGCCTCTCGAGTATTTGTCATTTTTATAAAAGAAATCTGCTACAAAATTATCACAATAAATTTTCAGTGACTCCAAGCCTTAAAATAAAGTTTTGCAACCAAAATGTATGAATTGTAGCCTCATAATAAGCTATAAATTTTGCTTCTATACTGAATGAAACAATGACAGACTGTTTGATACTTTTTCATGAGATTGCTCCTTTAGCTATTAGGAACAAATAGTTAGACATTAACTTTCTACTATCAAAACATCTGACAAAATCTGAATCTGAATATCCAATCACTTCTAAATAATAAGACCTCTTATAAGTGAGCACGTAATCCTTTGTCCCTTGAAGATATCTCATCACTTTCTTTATAGTCTTCCAATGATCAATACTAAGATTACTTTGATATCTACCCAGCATCTTTACTGCAAAACTTATATCGAATTTGGTACAAGTTTGTAGGTACATCAAACTGCCCACAATAGAAGCATATGAAATTGCTTCCATTTTCTTACATTCCACGTCATTCTTTGGACATTGTATAAGACTAAACTTATCTCCCTTCTAAATATGGACTATACATGCTGAGCACTTGCTCATGTTAAATTTGTCAAGAATTTTCACAACATAGATTTTCTGAGACAATCCTAATAAACCTTATGATCTCTTACGAAATATTAAAATTCCAATCACATAGGATGCCTCTTCCATATCTTTCATTTCAAAATTCTTAGAAAGAAATTCTTTAGTCTTATACAACAAACCCAAGTCATTAACAACAAACAAAATGCAATCAACATATAGAACTAGAAATATAACAAAATGCAATCAACATATAGAACTAAAAATAGAAACTTACTCACATTGATCTTTTGGTAAGTACACCGATCAAGAGTAATTTCCTCAAAACTGAAAGAAGTAATGATATTATTGAGCTTAATACACCATTACCTGGAAGCTTGTTTAAGTTCATATATTGACATTTTCAATTTAAATACCATTCTTTCTTTACCTTCAATGGAAAAACCTTCAAGTTAATCCATGTAAAGTTTCTCCTCAAGATCCCCATTCAGAAAGGTTGTTTTCACATCCATTTGACATAACTCTAAATCAAAGTAAGCCACTGATGCTAAAATTATTCTCAATGAATCTTTCTTTGAGACAGGTGAAAAACTCTTCTTATAATCATAGTCATCTTTCTGAGTATAGCCTTTGACAACAAGTCTAGCTTTATATATTTTAACATTGCCATTTGAGTCGCATTTTGTCTTCAAGACCTGTTTACAACCGACTTGTTTAGAACCTTCTGGCAAGTCTATAAGATCCCAAACATTGTTTTACGTCATTAATTTTAACTCTTCTTTCATAGCATCAATCCATCTTTCACAGTTAACACTACCTATGGCTTATAAAAACGAAACAGAATCATTATCAATGTCACAATCATAATCAGAATCTTGCAAATAAACCACATAATCATCAGAAATAACTAACCTTATAACCCTTACATGTTGGTCTCCAAATTTTTTTTTGATGAATAAGCATGATTTAAATTAATTATGAGGTCTTTATGGGATTATTTTGTAGAGTTAATTATTATGTTCATGTTAGTAAGATTATATGACATAGATTAACTGAATTAAAGTGTTAAGGTGGTAAGATTGTATAATGGTATTTTTGGCAATTTACTTAAGGATAAAAAACACAAGGCATATAAGGAACGACAAAATAAACATTGCACACTCATTAAGGGTATTAAGGTAAGAAGCAAAGGTGTCTTGCATGAGAGAGAAGGAGAAATCATGGGTGAGAAGAGAGAAGGAGGGGAGTTCGTGGGAGACAAAAGGAGAAGAAGAGAAAAACAAGCTAAGGTTCCATTTTCTTAACTTTCGAGGGAGAGATCTTGAAGAGTTTGAAGATCTTAAAGCTAAACAAGTAAGTATAACCATTAACCCTTCTTGATTTGTTGAATGAAACATATTTGGTGATAGTTAAAAGTGAAATAAAAGTGAATATGTGTAGGAAGTTGATGATGAATGTATATATATGTGTATGTTCTATTATTAATCATGGACTATAATTTGTTTATGGATGATATAGAGTTGAAATGGTGTGGAGAATAAAGTGTAAATGAAGTAGAAAGGATGATTTTTGTATAAGATGTGTTAGGTGTAAAGATTGGATGTGAAAAATATGGAAAATGGGATAAGGGTTGGAAAGTTCGTAGGCTTTTGGACAAGTTCATTGCAGCGAAGTTAACTTTCCTGCATAAACATATTTTGATATTTTGACAATATCTTATTTTGTAGTTATCCGAATGGAGTGATTTTTGATTTGGAGTAAACTAGAGACATAGGGCTACAAACTGATGAAATCTAATTCAGTCTCTAAGAATTTTAATTTTTGGATAGAAGTTGAGTACAAAATATTGTTTCAATATAAAAACAATCCAAAAATGTTTAGGGTATAACTTTCAAAATTTCAAACCAAATTGAATAATTTTTATGTCATTAGAAACTTAAGACTATGAGGAACATTTTTCTAGAACGAAGTGTTATCAAATTTCTTCATTTACCTGATTAGAATGATCATAGAAAATTGACGAAGGTTGGGACTTTTGGAAGAGTTTGAGTATTTAGAATTTATCTTAGTGAATATGTAATATGTGGGTCCTCAAATTGTATTCTTATTGAATGAGAATTTTTGTCTTTGATAAAGGGAATCAAGGAAGGCAAAAGAATCAAGAAAAGAGGCATCTTTGAATAGGGTTTAAGCAAGGATTTCTAATGTTTATAATAGAGTTATTGAGCTATAAATGTTTTCTTTTAAAGCAAGAAAATAAAATGATTTCAAATTGCCTCATAATTGTTGTAATATTTCTTTTGAATAACTTGAGAAATTGTTATATGTTTGGTTTATAAAATCGGTTGATGGAAATGCATGTGAAATAGTTCATGTTCATGAACAACTGTGTTTTTGAAATATGCCTTTGTGGCAACATGTTAAAAAAAATTATGTTTTCTAAGTGTGCCATTTATGTTTACAAGATATGAAATGCATGATTATGTGGGTTTGTGGTAGTCCCCTAAGTTAAGTCAAGTACACTTTGACTAAAGGCTTCTCCCGCCTGCCCGTTAGTAGCATAGAGTTCTTTCACGGACTCCCATAAGTTCACAACTACGCAAGATCATTATGTGGGATTGTGATAGTATGTTATGATTATGTCTACACAGGACCGTTATGTAGAATTGAGTAGTACGTTCTGTTTTGAACATACCCAATCCATTCTGATGTGCTTACATGTTTATGATTTTGTGAACAAGTTGATGAATGCATAAATTGTGTTGTTTGTGAACTGGATTACATGACGAGAATTTGACAAACATGTGCTTTATAAATCCAATATGAATTTTCCATGACAAATGAATATTTTCAAGGTTTTGCCTATTTCTCAGTTATAAACTTGTTACCCATGAGTTTTAAGCTTACCCACCCACCTTTCCATCCCATCTTTAGGTGAAGAAAATGAGATCAAGTGATTAAGAGTCCAAGCATCGCTTAAAATTTTGCATGTTTTGTATTTTAAGCTAGAATTTGTAAAAACAAGGCTTTAGTCGCATTTTAGAGGATTATTAGTTCATGTAACTTTTGTATTTTGAGTTCTTGAGACATTGATGTATTTTGGCTTGAAATGTCATTAAAGCTTGTAAAACTCTTACTTTTTTAAGTTAATGAAATATGAGTTTGTGTATGGCTGAGGTCGAGTTGAAATTAGGTATAATTGAGGAAGTTATCAATTTGAGTTGATAAATTTTGAATACAAATTGTAGTTACATATAAGTGAGATGTGTTATGGAAAATAAAAATATGAATTTGTGAAGGATGAGAATTAGTGGTAAGGAAGGATTCAAATGAGTAGAGATTAGAGAGTTTTATGAAATAATGTTGGTGATTGAATTATCTTTAAATAATGTTACATTGAAGGAAGTGAATTTGGGAAAAGTTAGAGTGAAAGTAAGGTTAGGATAGATGGAAAAACCTAGGGAAGGCTCTTGAGTGAACCCTTCTTGAAAGGTATTATTATGGTTAATTGTGCATCTTCGCCGCGATGAAGTCAAACTTCTCACCACGGTGTATTTATCCCGAGAGATTTTTGGGTCTAGTATGGAAACTTCGTCGCGACGAACTTTTCCCGAAGGGTCTTCGCAAAAGTTCTCGTCAGTTTGCTGCGACGAACCCACTCGCTGGGACCGAGGGACCCAACATTTGTGGTATCAAAGCATGGAGATGAACCGATGATGGTTAAGGAGATTTCATTGGATCACACTCACGTTTCATGACTCTGGAGTTAGGCTCCAGAAACGGGGTCCAATTGTAACATCCCGTTACCGATGTGAGGGCATATCGGTAATTTGGATGGATTGAGTGGTGAGTGCATTCGTGACTGAATTGCACGTATAGTGACTTTGTATCAATGATAAATGTGTAGATTGCACATGCGTACATAGTGACACGCATTCATGATTATTCCAGCATTTAATTGTGATTATGAGTTTAATTGTGAATTTTGAGATAAAGTGATTTAAGGGATA
>JANTNU010000007.1:31078531-31098144 GCA_024752395.1 Erythroxylum havanense | reverse complement strand
TTCTGAGTTTTGAATTGCAGTGATTGCTCTAGTACGCCACCCTCGCGGGGCACGGGCTCGGATATCACCATCGATATTGGGTTCGGGTCTGGCGGGAGTGGGGTGCTACACCAATATTACAGGTTTATCTAAATTTATACCAACCAGTTCATTTGCATGAGTTGATGGTAAGTTAGGTTCTCCATAGGGTGCTTCTTCATTATCTAAATGTTATTCTTGATTATTTTGATCTTCCAAAGTAGGAATAACATTTTTTGTAGTTGTGGGTTTAAGAACATTTATAGGTAATGGAACATCAACCCTTATTTCATTAATATCCACAACTTGATTTTCAACACTCTCACTAACTTCACCATTCTCTAAAAATTTTGCATTGGTTGTTTCAACAATTCTATAACCATGATTCGGATAGTAAAACCTGTACACTTTGGATTTCTGTGGGTAACCCATAAAGTAACCACTAATTGTTCGAGAATCCAATTTTCTTTCATGTGGATTATAAATACGTGCTTTTGCTAGACAAACCCAAATATGTAGGTGTCTTAAACTAGATTTTCTCCCAGTCCATAACTCGAAAGGAGTTTTAGGAACTATCTTACTAAGAACCTTGTTTAACAAATATATAGCAGTTTTAAGTGCATACATCTACAAACCTTTGGGTAACGAGGAATTACTCATCATACTCCTAACCATATCCATTAATGTTCTATTTCACCTTTTTTCCATACCATTTTATTGCGGTGTGCCTGACATAGTGTATTGTGCACATATGTCATGACTTTTGAGAAATTTAACAAACGGACTAGAACACTGTTTAGATTTATAATACTTTCCATAATACTCACCACCTTTATTAGATCTTAAAATTTTCACTTTTTATCTAATTGCCTCTCAATCTCCTTCACAAACACCCCAAGGGTGTTTACAACTTAAGATTTTTCATGCAACAAATAGATATATCCATACCTTGAAAAAATAGCTATAAAAGTGATGAAATATTTTTCTCCATTAAAAGACCGAGTGTCAAAAGGTCTGTGAATTTCGGTATGAATTATTTCAAGAAGCTGACTGCTTCCTGTGGCTCCTTTCTTGTTATGTTTAGTTTGCTTGCCGTTAATGCATTTCACAAATAAGCCAAGATCAGTAAAATCTAGATTCGGTAGAATCTCATTCTATACTAATCTTTCTAACTTTTCTTTGAATATATAACCTAAATGTTTATGCCACAAGTAAGCATACTATTTATTATCCAAACTATGCTTCATTCCAACATTATGATTAACAATAAACAAGGATTCAGGAAAAAAAATTATCAAGTTTCAATTTATGTAATCCATCCATAAGCATTCTATAAACAATAAAGGAATTATTATTATACAAATTGAACCAACCATTTCTATAAATTGAAGGTACATAGAGAGTGTTCATTAGATCCAAGTGAAACCCAATAAGTAATGTCAGCCTGTAAGTCCCTACATCTTCAATTAGGGCCTTCCTTCGGTTCCCCATAAACAAAAAGTTACTATTTGGGCTTATAGTTTGGATTATAAGGAATCCCTGCATAATATTTGAAACATGAGTAGTGGCACTAGAATCAAACCACCAAGTATTAGAAAAAACTTCAGATAAGTTTGATTCAAAGCATACAAAAACATAATGTATACCTTTCTTTTCGAACCAAGTTTTACGTTTTAGGCAATCTTTCTGATAATGTCCTTCTTTCTTGCAAAAGTGACATGTATCTAACTTTTGTCCCTTCCTTTCACCATTAGCAACCTGTGAGACTTTAGTAGGTTCTTTCTTCTTAAAATTCTTGGCCTTTCGTTTGAGTTTCTTTCCAGCTCCTTAACCCACTTGGGTAATAAAATGAACTCCCAATTTCTTTAATCTCTTTTTCCTCCTAAATAAGCTTACTGGACAATTCATCAATATTTCATTTATCATTTAATGTGTTATAATTGATATGAACTGGACCATATTTAGTAGGAAATGAGTTCATAATAAACTGCAATAAGAAGGAGTCTTCCATAGTTATACCTAGTATCTTAAGTCTTGCTGCGATATTAGTCATATCAAGGACATATTGTTGCATACTCTTTGATCAATCAAACTTCATAGTCATGAGTTCAACCATAAGTGTCCTTGCAAATGCGTTATCGGCAGAATATAACTTATCTTCTACAAGCTTAAGAAAATCTTTGGCATTCTAATTTTCAGTGATAAGGAGAGTTGATTTAATGTTATTGGCACTTGTCATTTATATAAAGTTCAAACATAACCTGTTATACCTTGCTTATGCCTTATAGTGTGCCTTTTCAACCTTTGGATTGGTGTTATTAAGGTTAGAAGGCTTATCCTCTATTAGCGCCAAGTCAAGATCCAAATGACCTAAATAGAAAGTGACTTGTTCGCGTCATTGAGAGAAATTCACACAAGTGAACAAGGTAACAGAAGAAACTTGAAATTGAAGGCTAATAATTGCAAACATATAAACGGTCACTAAATAACAGATTTAGTCAGGAAGCACACATATTAAATATATTGTATGTTTTCTTTGGGTAAACACAATAATACATGTCATTACCATCATTAGAATGCTATTTAAACTTTATGCGAAAATTAAATAAACTTCATCAAATACACATAGCATCTTTGGATATGTGTGTGTGAGAGAGAGAGAGAGACAAGAGTATATCAATTTTCTCCTTTATATTTATTAGTTATAGAACATTGATTACTTTTAGGTAAAATCCTTAATTTCTATCGACTAATAAAATTTTCATAATAGCATTTCATTAAAATATAGAAATTATATGACCACACATTCAAAAATCAATTTGGTTACTTTGATGACTAACAAATTAATTTTAATCATAATGTTATATATATATAATAATAATAACAGAAAATTCATAAGATGAAATTAAAATTAAAATTTTTATTATAAGTCAAAATATCATTAATATGGCCAAAATGTAAGAAATGAAAATTTTAAAATCAATTCATTCGTATCAAAACTTCATTCTTCAAACCTGTAATTTTCCATTCAAAACATAATTGTAGAACAACATTCATATAAATGGCAGCTACGGAACAAATAGTGGCTAAAAGAATGGAAATAGGTTATTTGCAGCAAAGCGTTGGAGGAACTCTAGGCAGAGATTGCAGTTCTTTCAAAGTCCACCATCGATAAAGATTTAAACAATCAACCATAAGAAAAAGCAATGATAAGTGAGCGTGTGTGTCTTCTCTCGTTATTGCCAAACTTCTGTCCCACTAGATAGCCTATATAACGTTTTTCTTTATTGCAAATTAAGCCAACAGTATGTTATGAAGGAATAAACGTTCTTCGAGAAATGTTATCCAAGAAGATGCGACGTCATCTTTTTTTGGAAAAAAAATTCTTCATATAAAACCCTTTGAGTATACTTGTTCAGAATTTCAGATCACAAATCTGTATGACTCATTCTTTTATATATGCAAAATCAGACCATCAACGAATCAGAAACCCTTGTAGTGAGATTGAACCAATACATCCAATTTAACAATAAACAGAGGAAAGGGGTTGAAAGATCGTAAACTCATCTTCGGATTTTGCATAAATAAAACCCAAAATCATAATTTTTATAGATATCATAATTGGAATAATCGTCAAATCAATAATCTAATGATTATTATCTACTCAAAATTTATAACTCTAATATCATATGTAAGTTTTTTTATTTTTAATATTCAAACATCAAAGATATAAGTTATAAGAAAATAATGAATCTTATGTAAATCATTCATGTCATTCAGATTTTGAATATAATAATAATCATATAGATAAAGCAAATAAATCACTTACCTTAAGTGAAATTCGTCATGATGTAGAAAGAAAGCTTTTAATTAACACAAACTAGTTTCTCTCTCTTAATCCTCTTTCAATAATATATGGCTTAATGGATAGTCCAATGCACAAATACATTCATTTTGTATTTTTTGTTTGTTTGTACATAATTAGGGTAGAGAGAAGATTAGTTTATATGGACTTCTTTATTGATATTAAATCTTGTACATCTATTAAGTACTAAATTAACAATCAAGATTTAATATATTGTTAAACAATGAAAGCCTTAAACTAAGTTTAATATGGGCATACAAAAAATATGGATCATAACATCAAGTCATATTTCTTACATATACATAATATTCCTTTGGGATATTGGACAACAAAAAGATTGAGTATGCTAGCATGTTGTTTGGGGAAGTCAATATTCATGGATGAAAATATAGCTATGAGAAAACGTGTTGGCTATGTTCAATTATGTGTGAGTATGGACATCTCTAGAGAAATAAAGGATAGTATCCCTATACTGAGTTTGGAAGATGGATAATCTCTTAAAGAAAACAAGGTAATGGTTACTTATTAATAGAAACCATCCCTACAAACACAAGGTTAAGATGGCAACCAATGGGGAAAGTATTTGTGAGGGGGGACTATTGGGAGTTGTTAGGGCTTGATACGACCTCTACTAGAGGAATCAATAAGCTGAGTGAAAGAGAATTTGGAGGATCAGGGGCTTCTAGATACAATGGATAACATCCCACCTAAAGCCAACAAGAGTGAACAACATGAATCCATAATCGGTCCTCCTATAGCCATTAGAAGATCACTAGCATATGCAGATGGAAGTAGGAAAAATGGCCACGAACCAGATGATTAAATAAGATTTGAAGAAAATGCCTTGTCATAAAGGAAAAGAGGATGGGTAGCCTGAAGTTTTATAGCATAATACAGTCCAATAACCATTAGATATGCCACAACAGATGGCAGACAGATAAAAAGAGGAAATTCAAGAGGAATCTTTTGAAAATGTGATATTGACAAAGAGTAACCAAAGTAGTAGGTTTGGCTCCAAAGGTAAAAGCATTACTATATGACTATTCTAGTATGGAATGTAAGAGGAATAAACAACCCTTCAAAGCTGAATGTTTTAAGGCATTTTGTTTAGTATAAGAAGCTTAGGTTATTCTACTTATTGTAAACAAAAATCAGAGTACGAAATTTTAATAAATTAAGTTGTTTTCGTAGTACTTGGAAGATTTTGATCAATCATCAGCACCATAGTTATGGTAGAATCATTATTGTCTACGATGAGGAACAAATGGAATTGGAAGAATTAAAAGTTAGTGAGCAGTTCATTCTCACAAAATTGATATTCAAAATGGAGAATTCAACAATTTTGGCTATTTTGTTTACGATTTTAATACCACTTTCCAGAGATCTTATTTATGGAATTCATTGAGAAGACTAAAAGGGTCAGCTATAAGATAATGAATTATTAGTGGTGATTTCAATTCCATTGTTTATAGATCTAAAGTTGAAGGGAATTGCAATTTGTTCAACTACAATGTAGATCAATTTGATTGTATCAAGGATGTGGAACTTTCTGATTTAAAACTTGAAGGTCATCGATTTACATGGAGCAATAAACAAAGTCCTAGGTGGTTTATTAGGAAAAAGTTGGACAGGGCCTTGGTGAATGTTGATTGGTTAACAATCTTTCCAGAAAGCAAAGCTGTATTTTTGGATCTAGTTTTTTCAGATCACACCCCTATCAAGGTGGATAACCTTTTTAAAAGAGTTAGTCTTAAATAATTTTTTAGGTTTAATAAATTTCTTACTAATGTGGAGGGATTTCTCTAAGCCATTTCCAAGGGCTTGGAGTTTAAGGTTTACGACACAAAATAATTTATTTGTATGCAAAAAACTCAAAGTGATTAAGCAGGAATTGAAGAGGTTGAATGCAAGTAGGGGATTGAGAAAAAAAGGGATAGAAGATGCGAGAATTGGACCTTTAATCACCTAGAAATTGCTAGCAAATAATTCGATTAATTAGAATCTTGCTAATTAGGAGAAGGAAGCACTTAAACACTACATGTAAACAATGGACAACTACTGTTCATTGTTAAGGCAAAGATCAATAATTAATTAGATTAAGGAGGGAGACCGTTGCACTAAGTTTTTCTTTAATACAGTTTCATCAAGAAGGAATATTGATAAGATCACTTCTATTGAAGCTGATTCAGAGGAATTCCTATATGAACAAGTTGGGATTGTTGTGGATGCTATGGTGTACTTTCAAAAGCTTTTAGGAACCGAAGAATTTGCTAGAACTAATAGAGAATAACTAATGAATTTTGTTTATGCCAAGATTCCCAAAGATGCCACTCACTTCCTAATCAGACAAATTACTGCTTAAGAGATAAAGGACGTTGTTTTTAAAATGAATGGCTTAAAGACTTCAGGACCAGACGATCTAAATGGGACTTTATATCAACAAACTTGGGATAAAACATGGAAATTTATTAAAGAAGTAGTTCAGGAGTTTTTCAACAATGTTCTTTTACTTAAAGAGATTAATAAGACCTCTTTGTGTTTGATACCCAAAATTCATAACCGTACAATAATTTCAAACTATCTCCTATACCAAATTTCTTTAAAATATTATTGCTAAAATCCTAGCCAACATGTTGAAATATGTTATGCGTTACATCATTAGTGAGAATCAAGAAGCTTTCTTAAGCAAAAGGGATATTGATGATAATATTCTAATTTTGTAGGAGTTTTTGAAAGGGTATATAAAAGGAAATTCTCCACAAAATTGCACCATTAAAGTGGACATCCAAAAAGCTTTTGACAGTGTCAACTAGAGATTTATATTGCAAACTATGGAAGTTGTGAACTTTCCCCAGTATTTATCAAATGGATTCAAGAGTGCATCACTGCAACCTCTTTTGGAATTTTAATTAATTAGAGTCCTACAGAGATGTTTAAAGGCAAAAGAGAGCTTAGACAAAGAGATCATCTTTCTCCTTACCTATTTCTCATTTGCATGGAAATACTTACTTTAATGCTGAATCATAAAACCTCTTATTCCCCTTAATTTAAGTACAACTTTAAATGTAAGAAGCTTTCACTAACAAATCTGTGCTTTGCAGATGATATCATTTTGCTAAGCAAGGATGATATTCACTCAATTTCTTTATTGAAGGCTACGTTACAAAGCCTTAAGGAGATTTCAAGTACGAGTATAAATTTTTAGAAGGACTTCATTATTTTGTCAAAAAGTGTAGCACTTCTTACTCATAATTTGTCCCTTGTTACTGGAATGGTAAATTAAGACCACCTATCCTTTACTTAGGAATTCCTATTTCCTCGAGAAGACTACGCTTTAGAGAATGCCTTCTCCTTATTGAAAAGATACAAAAAAGATTGAGTTTTTGGACTAACAAAACTCTATCCTATGGTGATAAACTCTAACTTTTGAAGTTTGTCATAATATCCAGACATACTTACTGGTATTTTCACATTTTTTAATCTAAAAACCGTGGAGAAAATGATGAAATAATTCTTATAGAGTAAAAGGAAAGGAGAAATAGGTATAACTAAAGTGAGTTGGACCTATATCTGTCAACCAAAAGAAATAGTTGGTTTAGGATTGGAGCCTATCAACGGAAGCAATAGATGTCTAATATTGAAAAGATTATGGAGAACTTTGGGTGAAAAGGAATCACTGTGGATCAAATGGATACAATTACACCTAAAGACAACCATTGTTGGTTCTTCAAACAACTCCTTCCATTAGAGGCAGAGATCCAACAACAACTTAAATGTAGAGTAAGGGCTGGTGATAGAATCTCATTATGGTATGACAATTGGATAGGTCATGGGGCCTTCACCCAAAATTCGATAGCTAGCCTAGATAGATTCTAAAAAAAAGCCAAGATATAAGAGATAATTGCAAATAACAATTGGTCTTTTTCCCTAGAGGAGACTAGAGCTCTGCCAATACCACTGTAGAGGTACTTTGGTGGTGAGGATACTTATCTATGGAATGGTATATCAATTTCAGGAATAATAAATTGGATGGCAAAAGAAGTAATGTATAGGACGAATGCAATTTTGGGATGGAGTAAGCTGGTCTGGAATAAAATCCTCAAACCTAATGCTAGTTTTCTACTCTGTTTAACCCTGCTGAATAAACTCAACACAATGACTTGGTTAAAGTTTCTATCAGTTTCTAAGCATTGTGTATTATGTAATTTGGAGGAAGAGGATATAAATCATCTGTTCTTTATGTGTGAATTTTATAAAAAAGTATGATAGAGCTTATCTTTGTTATGCTTACTAACTACAATCAAAACAACCTAAGTGACATCTTACAAAAGATATTACAGTTTAATCACTGCAGAAATGATAAAAAAGTCTACATGGTTTCACTTGCAACACGTACCTAAGAGAATTGGAAGGAGAGAAATAATAGAAGATTTGTAGATAGAATCAGAGGCTTCACATCTATTATTGATATCAAGAGGGTTGATTTTGGAAAAAAAAGTAGCTCGTTCAACAAATATGTAGCAGTGTCATGTAGTTGTGAGCCTGTCACTAGACTCTAATAATGTGTATATAGTCCAATCCAGGGCCGTTCTTAACATTTTATAGGCCCTGGGCGAAGTAAAAAATGCCTCAATAAATCAATAATGGACAAATGTGTAAATTTAAAAGCTTATTTTTATTATTAAATTTAATATCTATATATAAGTGGCCCAATTTATAAGTCTACACGATCAAAAAAATATTAAATAATTATAACATCAGCTAATAATATCTTGCAAAATTTCAGTAGCAATAAAGTCACTAAAAATAATAACAGTAACAACAAAATAGCAATAGCAGCAATCGAACAGCAAAACGCTAAGAGAATAATATTAACAAACAGATAGATGATCATTATTTATGAAAAACAATTTCTTCGTGCATTTCTAGATGCAAAATTATTAATAATATTATCAAAATCAATAACGTCAAACATATCCTTATTAATAAATAAAATAGATAAATCATTCAACCTATTACGGTTTTATTTAATTATGAAATAATTTTTATTTAATTATCAAATGCATCCAACTATTTACAGTTTATTTAATTATTAAATAATTTTTTATTATTATTTAATTATCATGACATGTTTAATAGAATCATACAAATTTTTATAATAAATGAAACCGTTTGCGCAATCTTTGAATTGAATAACTTAAAATATTTGATTTAGTCATATTATCACTAAACTTATGTGAACCTCTATAAGAACACAAATCCGACAATTATTACATTATTTGTGGCAAAGTATAATCAAAATTATAATTACAAAAATTAAATAATTTATTAATTTTTAATTATATTTTTATAAATAATAAGTAATCTAAACATAAAAAAGAAGAAATACAAATAAACACAATATCATTTAATATTAATGTTATGATTTAAAATGCTAATATAAGGTCTATGTTAATGACAAATTACAAATTAATTATAATATATTCAAATATTTAATAAGCAAAAAATACATTAAAAATAAAAAAACTTTACCTTTAAATTATCACTCAGAACTCATAAAACAAAATCATGAAAAATTTTTACCGTCAATTTTTTAGTTGAAATATCTTAGATTCATATGTTGATGAAAATAAAAAAAATTAGAGTATAAGAAATATACTCAAATGCTTTAAAGGTACTTATAAATTTAACAAGTTAACATTATATAGCTAATAGAGGAAACTATTTAGCTTCCAAAATTAAATAACATTAACTTTATTGGTAAGTTATTTATTAGTTAATGTTAATTAACTACAACTAAGAATTTATTATCCTTCTAACAAAAAATGCCTAAAAATTGTGGGCCTTTAATGAGGGTGGGCAGTGGGCAGGGGCGGTACTGGTCCAATCCAGCAGATACATACATGCTAACACACGCTGTTGTAAACCATAGGCATTGCTTTGCTTTCCCAGTTATAGCATGGAAAATAATCCAGAGAATTGCAATACTTTAGCTGCTTAGATGCTTTACTTAACTCCTTTTAAATGTTTAATCCTCTTCTTTATCTCTGTTTTCAGAATGCTGGTGCTATTGGAAATTGTGTGATTGAAGCAATATTAGTTACTTGTTTTGTTGATGTACATACGATTCGTGGAGACACTTTGGAGATATCTGGAAGTCATGGAAGACGGTTATGCAGATGCAAGGAGATGGGAGGACCTTGACAATGATATTCTGGTGAAGATATTCCAGTTTTTAAGCATATTTGAGTTGACGTCAGGCACTGCTTATGTTTGCAGTGCATGGCGTTCAGCCTGCTGTGATCCCTCTCTTTGGAGAACGCTTGAGGCTAAGGTCCAATTTCATCATAATTTCGATGGAACCATATGTGTGTTGGAAGGTTTGATGGGCTCCAAGTAAAAGAACTTTCACAAAATAGATGTTTGTATTGATAACAAAATTTATGAGTACAAAGAATACTCACAAGATACAAAACATTTATCTCCTAAGTGCTACAACACTTTTTCTCTCACTCTTTCTTTTCTCACAAAGAGCTACAGCTCTCAAACACCTCTCTTTTCAAATGCTCTCTATTTTTTCTCATATCATATGTATGGTTATAAGGCCACATATATATAGACATACTAAAGGACTTCAAATCTAATTTAGATTCTTCTTACATTAATTAACTCGTTCTTATATTCAAGACTTCAAATTCAATTTGACTACTTTTTAGACTCATCCTTATCTTCAAGATTTTAAATTCAATTTGACCACTTTTTTGACTCATTCTTATCTTCAAGACTTCAAATTCAATTTGGTCACTTCTTATCTATAAGATTCTTCCATAAGTTTCTAAATTCTACCATAAGCTTCCACATCAACATTAGATATTTTTCTCCATTCCAAACCTTATCTTTTGTCATAACTCATAATTATCTATAATGAAAGAGAGTTTGTATTTTCTAACAATGTGTATGTGAATGGTCAATCTGATGAGACGTTGACCTGTGTGTTAAAGGGGAACAAATCTTTTATTCTCGTATTCTTACCATATTCTACTAAATCTCATCTATACGTTCGTGTGAGACATTGAATAGCTTAAACACCTTTACGGACACATAGGATTTCATGTGGTGTTAAAAGATATGCTTGAATCTGGGCCGGGAAGCATAACATCACTGGTTTTTCACATCAATTTGTATATGAGCAGTGATCAATTGACTTATACTGCTGGAAGGTAAGTTCTATCTTGTTGCACGCCTTTCAAAACACCTTAACGTTATTATTGTTTGCTGCTGAACATCAGCAAATATCCTGAAATGACCTCTGCCAAATGAAACCTAGTGGGAAGGGAATAGGTGCCGTTCATTCTTATATGAAATAATGCGTTATAATGAAGTTATAACTTGAGAGCCTCATTTTACTTCCCATCCGACTGGAACAAGCACATCGTGAAATAACTGGTCTCGACTTGTACGTTTATAACTAGTTCTTGATAGTTGCATCATGAACATCTTTGGTATTTCGAATGGACAAAGGTTGATGACTTGTGGCCTGAGCTATGGTTTCACCAAGCCACGGTCCGAAAGAAGAGTCTAGATCTCCTGTTCAATATTATGGTGTCTTATTGTGTCCAATGAATCTCAGTCGTTTATTTATGTAAGTCTTGTGTAAGTTCTACGTGAACCCTGCGTGGATCCTATAAAATAAATAGTTGAGATTTCATGAGACAGAATAAGACAAAGTAATATTAAACAGAGGATCTTGATTCCCAAAAGAAGAGTTCTTTTTTACTCCAAAGCTTATGCATTTCTTTTCCTGTAAAATTAATATAGTTCAGACATGTAATAGACGTAGCCAGATATATGCAAATCAAGGGTCGTATTATTGTATCTATGGGGCGATTGAGAATCCATTATGCTGTCAGGATTCTTCCCAGATCTTCAAATTAAACCTAATCTGTAATTTTGTCTGTTTAAGGTGCCCCGCCTCAGAAGACTTGCTCTGCCGGTGTGGAACCGGATATCGCAGCTTGCAGTAATGAAATGTATTGGTATGTGGAGTGATCTTGAATCCATCACAATATCTAGTGAAGATGCCAATTATCCGTTGGAGGTAATTGGCAAAAGTTGCAAGAATTTCAATGAACTCAAGGTGATGGGTCCATTTGAGTTTGACATTTACTTTGGCAATCAAATTGATTTCATATCTTCCGAATGTAAACGTTTTGAGCCTCCGCTGCTCGATGCTGGAAAAGGATATCGTGAGATTGCTGAAGTGAGGGTGACTTGTGTGCGTGACTTGGTCTGTGTTTCGTTGTGGGTTGATTGAAGGTGTATAGGCAGATAACGCTGAAGTGCAAAAAATAGTGAGACAGCGGGACATTGGACATGTGCAACTCCATATGTGCATGACTCCTCCTCTGGACTTATCTGCGTAGCCTTAGTCTGTGTTGGTCACAGGTGCTTTTGTAAATCACGTTATAGTGGAGTGCAGAACATTCAAAGGTAGTGGTAGATTGGGTACATGTGACTCTTTAGCTGTAAGTGATTTCTTGGCTGCATCATCCTTCATTGACTATGCGATATTTCTTTGCTGAATCGTGTTTGGTTGGTTGCATGTGGTGTGCATTTATAACTCCATCTTAGGCAGTAAAGACTGTCAATGATTTTCTTATGGACTGCAGATAATTTAGGTGGTGAATGTATTAACGATGCAACTGTGATTTTGTGAATCAGTTAGTGTCATTGGTGAACATCAGTTGGATTAATCTTCGAAAGAGCTTAAAACATTGGCAAGTTGCTCTTTGGTTCTTTCTCAAGCGTTTTTCATTTATGTTGAATTTCGTTTAATCACTTAAATTATTTGTTTATTATTCTTTCCTTAAAAGATTGTTAAGAAAAATCATCTGTTTAGGTTAGTATGAGGCAGTCGTACTATTGAGTGTAAAATTCATTCATAAGTTGTGAGGACTAGAGATAGTATCAAAAGTTGAGTAGTGTTTGTTAAGTAAAGTCTTGTATAAAATTATTGTTGTTAATGAAAGAATTAAGCTAGGTAAAAGCTCTACAGACGTAAGTAAGATTTGTCAAACTACATTAACAAATTTTGATGTTGATTTGTTATTTTATTTTTGATTATTTAATTTTTCTAATTTTTGATTATGTTAAAAATGATTACGATAAATCGAAGAGTTTGTGAAACTAATACACCCATATAATTTTTCACATTATAGTGATGATAGCTTAGAGAAAGCAAAGTAAAACATGTGTTAGAACAAAGTCATCAATTAGACTTTATCTGGAGTAACAAAATGAAAATGGATTGAGCTTTTGAGTTTTTCAAAATTATTTTCAATTTTAATTTGTATTTGATTTATTAATTTTTGGATAAAACTAAAGTCTTATTTATTTTTATTTTTATTTTATTATTTTATTAAAAATATTATACAAATATTAATGTCTTTTATGATTTTATTTTAATATAAATTGATAATTTATTAAATATAGTCTTATAATTGTTATGACTTAATTTTAATATTGAATTATTTAACATAATTAATAAAATAATTATTATTAATAATTAAAAATATAAATATTTTTGTATTTTTAATAAATAATATTTTATTTCTTCCAATTAAAAAAATAAATAAAAATAAAGAAACTGGCTTGGAAATTGACACATTGGTGACTGACAGTTGTAATTTGGACGGAAAATTAAGACAAAACAGTTAACCTTCTCTACAAGGGCTATTATAGATAAAAGAAAAAGGAAGCTCTTTTCTTTTGTTTCACTCTCGAAAATGGCTCTACAACTATGGGAGACTATCAAGGAAGCAATCTTAGCCTACACCGGCTTGTCGCCGGCGACGTTCTTCACGGTGGTAGCGTTGGGGCTGGCCATCTACTACGTAGTAACGGGGCTTTTTGCTCCCCCAGGCCAGCCGTCGAGACCCAGAAGCTTTGAAGAGCAGATGCAGCCTCTGCCAAAACCTGTACAGCTTGGTGAAGTCACAGAAGAAGATCTCAAAGTCTACGATGGTACAGATCCCGCAAAGCCCTTGCTCATGGCTATAAAGGGTCAGATATATGATGTCTCCCAGAGCAGGTATGGTTTCAAAGTTTGTTCCATTTCTTAGGCATGTTTTTGGTTTTAGGTATTATGAGATTGGTTCGTTTCTTTGTGTTTCTTGAGTGATTCAGCTTCTTTGAAGCTATTTTGGTAACCCCAAATGTTTCGAAAATCATACTGAATTCGTCTTTTGTTTCCAAGATTTTTATACTTCTTATGAATGATTTTTATTTTCTAATTCCACTGTTACTTGTGTTATGTATTTTAGTTGTTTCCCGTCTCTAATTCTAATCCCCACTTTGATTCAACTTTTCCCTTTTGTGGGTTCTAAGAATTGAATCAGTTATTACTATTATTATTGACTCTCTAGTGAAGGTTTGCAGCTGTAGATTACTGAGTCGGTCTTTTGGGTGAGTGATCAGATTCGTAGAGTGACGATATAGCTTCTCTCATTTTCTTGTACTTTGTTTTGGTCAACCTGTTTTATTGGGGACATAGGACATTGTAAACTTACAGTTTCGCTACGAATCAAGGTCCTTGAGCTATTAATGGACCAAAAGAAAAATGATCCTTCAAAGTATCAATTGGAGGCGAATGGTGTTATACAATGTCTTTTCTGTTCTAGTACTTAGTTTCATAATTGTAACAGATGAAGTTGATGTACTTAGTTTCATAATTGTAACAGATTAAGTTGATGCACAGTATGTGAAGTTGTGAATCTTAACTCTATCCCTTTTGGAATATGTATCGATCTGTAATGCATGTGTTAGATATTAAGAATTTCTGAGTTGCATTGCCAAGAGAAGACATATAGACTCTTCTGTCTAGTGTCTTGATGTTTTGCGGATCTACTATCGCATAGAAGTGATTTTGTTGTTAAACTTTCTTTCTTCTGATTAAATGTCTGGTCCAGAGAAATTTTTGATATGTTTTGCTATGTGATTGAGATGATAAAAACAAAATTAAACCCCTTAAAGGCACCTCTTAATAAGTTGAATAGCTGGTAAGATGATTCCAAGTTCTGTGGATTATGATTCTGCTGCAACTTTCATAGTTAGGTTAGATAGTCCCGTGCATTTGGATTTTGAAATAATTATTAGAGTAGTCTATCGCAAAGTGTGATCTCTCCACTGAATGAAAATGCATATTATGTTCTATTGACCCCAACAGGATGTTTTATGGCCCTGGTGGACCTTATGCATTATTTGCTGGAAAGGATGCTAGCAGAGCTCTTGCAAAGATGTCTTTTGAGGAGCAAGATCTAACTGGCGATATAACTGGTCTAGGTCCATTTGAACTAGAGGCATTGCAGGATTGGGAGTACAAGTTCATGAGTAAGTATGCTAAGGTTGGAACTATCAAGAAGACAGTCCCAGTAACAGATGGAGCTTCCGCAGCTGAATCTGTGGAAGGTAATGCAGCAAAGCCAACTGAAGATGGTCCATCAGCTAAAGCTACTGAAGATGTTCCATCAACTGTTAAAGCTGAGGAAACTCCTGCCAGTGGTGAATCTAAGGAGGAGTGATGTTGGGGCTTTAATTGAAACATTACAAACTGGGGAAGATTGCGCTTGGAGATGCCAATAGGCAGAGAGGAAGAGTGTGTGTGTGATTTAAGCCTGGATGCTTGTACTTTGGCCAATGTGACTTCGTTCATTAGTTGAATGTCTGAACCTATCATACTTGTGCTACTACAGACTTTGCTTTATAGAGTGATATGTTAGACTCTGGAGAGTTACAGACTTCAGACTGTAGCTTTTCCGCTGCGATGCTTGTATGTTTAGGGCCATCCTGATCAGTTACCTTGAATCCGGGGTATTTCATATACATGTTTGGAAGTCAATAAAATCGTATATGTCTCTGGATTATTAAAGCCAAGACACCTTCTTAGCCTCTGCTTGCAAGCCGCATTTCTTGATCAAGAATGTTTTTAAACAGGTTAAAGTTACCAGTACCTGGCAGTTGACTGAAGCTTCCATGCTTGTCGGGCTGGATCAGCTGGCCAGTTTCTATCGCTTATCCAAGGCAAGGTTACCCATCAACTTCCTCTCGTCTTGGAAGATTGTATCATACCTGCTGGTTTAGTTTCTTCCAATTATTGTGTTTCCAAGTCCCTTCCCTTCAATTGCCAAATACTCAATGGCCTGAGTCTCCATCAAACTTTGAGATCAAATGTTTAGTTGCCCTCTGCTTAAATATTTTCTTTTCGAAGTTCAAAACTTATCCTGAAAAGTGGTAATGATTGTGATCCTCATGTTAGATGGGTGACGGTGTCTTGTGAAGTCTGAACTATGAACTTCTGAGACATGGAGGAATGCTTAGGTATACCAACAATTCCTAGTTAACAGCTACTTACAATGAAATCCCATGAAGAAAAAACAAAAGAAAACACAAGACAACTACTACCTCCAACAGCTGATTTCATATATTTTTATTCGTTGAAAGGCTTTCCCGGTTCTCTTCACCTGTTTGAAGCACATCTAACTACAACCAACAACCGAATGTGGGTCTATGACCGACTAAGTGTTATGTCATTGACATTTTTGGGTCAACGCCTCTTACAGAAGTTCACATGATGCCATTATAAATAGACTTCAGACCCACTAAAACGAACTCGCACATCAGCTCTGTTCCCTCTGCTCCAAAGTTTCTGGAAGTCCATTTCCAAACTGTGTTGTATCATTCCAAATCATGAAAACTCATAGCCATTTACCTCTGCTTCTTGCACTCATAATCCTGCTAGCTACATTCAATCGTTCTACTTGTCGGCCCATCAAATCGGCTGTGCATGAAGTTACAGGGCATGGAACAAACGTCAGAGTTTCGCCATCTTTCTCTCAGCAACTTCTATCTGTTCTTCAGGCCAAGCAATTCAGAAAATTCAATGGAAGTCCGGTTTATGTCGTGTCTCATAAATTCATCCCAGGTGGTCCTAATCCACTTCATAATTGATCCAGTTTCTTCGTTCAGTTTTCCAGGAAGATTTGTTTTCGGTTCTCTAACAGGCAAAGATCAGAAGCTGAGAAACTCGTGAAGCTTTGATTCACTCCTCAAGGATTTTTGACCATTTTCATTATTCAAATTTAATTTTTATGTTGCAAAACAACTGTAAACAAGTTCATTACAGATGTTAAATATTCTCAGTTTGAATGAAAATCATAGTTCATTTTCAAGCATGTCCTGATCCTGATACTGACGATTCTGAACACTGAAGACTTGAAAACAACTCAATACTGACATGAATGTGGGTTTAACTAGCCGGTGATAGTCTTCAATCTTTACACTAAAGTTTAATTTAGGTTCAAATATTTAGTAATATTAAAAAAATTCATCGTTCGTAAAATATTAAATTTAAAATTTAAATTAGCAAATTTCTAACTTTTTATTTAAATTTAAATGAAATATTGAAAGAAATTAATAGAAATAAAAGTTAAAGATATTTAAAATTTTAGGGAATTCTAAACTAATTTATCAATTAAAATATCTAATTGGTAGGAGTAATTTTTATAAATAATAAAACATTTACATAGACTCACCTTCAAAAAAAAAAAACATTTACATAGACTAAATTGATGAAATTTGATGGAAAGTTAGAATTTAGTCAATTTAGATTTTAAATTATATAATTTTAAAATTTCTTTTAATACTTTCAAATATTTAGCAAAACGAAGCTCGATCAAGAAGAGTCGGAATTCAGACTTCTGTACTGCGAAAATGCCATCTTCTGGACTGATCATGTAAACTTGGGTACACGCTTCAGAACTGATTCTATCTTCGACGTCATCATGATCATCAAGATTCCATTCTTTGTTTCTGGCTCATGCACCAAAGTTGAATCTTTGTCGCTACTTTGGAAAAAAAAAATTCCTGAAAAGAGTTTAGACTTTTGAGAATTTTCATTTTTTTAGAAGTCAATTGCAATAGATGATTGTATAATAGGACAAATACAAAAAGTCAATATGTGAAACTGGAAACTGAATCTGGAGCCCTGCAAGCTGACACCAGCTGTGTAACATCTTGGTCACTGATTAGATTGATCAAATAGTAAATACGGATTAGATCGTATTTTTGTACACAAAATTGTACATGCACTTGCGACAATTTCCGGTTTTAGTGTTTTTGTGAAAAATATGAATTTGGAGTGATTTATATGAATTCTTCTGATTATTGCAAGGTGGGTACCGATGAGATTCCGATACTGAAAATGACTGCCTTTTGGACACTCAAATTAAGGATATGATTTAGAAAATTTGTTTAGCATGAAAAATTGACATTGGGAAGGTTATGACAGTCAAAGCAAATGAATTGATTGAATTGGAAATTGTTAGGCATGAAAGCGAGTGTTTCTGAAAGAATTGAACTTTAATTCGGCCCCTACGGATCCGAATTCTAAAGTGGAGTTGTAAAGTGATAAGAATTTGGATCAAGGCAATTTGGGCAAGACACTTAAGTGTTTAAGTCTTAAGGCATAAGGAAAGGCCAAAATGGACTTTTCACATTATAAATGGGTATAAATAGAAAGAATTAGGGTTTGAAATGGGAAGAGAAATGAGATTGCTGTGGAAGAAGAGGAGGAGGAGAAGATGAAAGAAATTTTTGATGAAATCATGAAGAATTGATGGATTTTGTGAGCAAAACCAAGTAAGTTTAAGTATCCTACCTCTTGATTCGTTGATTTAATTATGTTTTGAGTGATATGGGTAAAGATTGGGTTATGTATGTGTTTGTTTAGGGTTTCTGATCATGGGATGGATTTTTGATGATTTGTAAATGTTATGGGTTGTAATTGAGTCGGAAAGTGTTGTATGAGTATTAATTTGTTATAGAGATAAATTATGTGTTGATTAGATTGGAAGAATTGGATTAAAAAGGGTGAAAATCTGGATTCGAAAGAGGAGTCGGGCTCGCACGTCACGGCGGAGTAACGCAGACCGCACGTCGCGATGCACGCATGGACACACGTCACGACGTGGATCGCCGCGACGTGGATCGGGGAGCACGCCGCGGCGCGCGGTTATGCCCTCGCCGCGGTAAGGGCCCCTGTTCCTGAAAGAATAAGTTTTGGTTTTTAAACCATAACTTTTTGTACAGATTGTCAAAGGAGATAATTTCTGATTTGTTATGAGCTAGAGACTAAGGCCTTAAAGCTTTATGAAGAGGGGAAATGTTAAATCAATCTGTAAAGGCTTGAAATTTGGGATAGTGGTTTAGTGTAAAATATGGTTATATGATGGGGAATAACTTTGTGATTTCTGGAACGAATTGATTGATTTGAGTGTTAGTTGAATTCTGATTTTTAAGGAATACTTTGAGGGTGAAATATTGGGTTAGTGCCGGGAATGTCACTAAAGTGCATGATACGTTTATTTTTGTAAATTACTACATGAGTTTCTTTCTGAAGGGGCAATGTGTAAACTTAGAGTGTTTGATTTGTGATAGGAGCATTTGGAAAGTCAACCTCTGATATTGTTGAGACTTCCAGACATTAGCGCGGAAGCCAGGTGAGTGACCTAGAAGGTCCTCAAAATGTTAAATGTTATATTTCAGTGATTTAAATCCTCTGAAGTAAAATGATGAGATAATATTGAATGTGAACTCCAGATAGAAGGTCCGGAGTATTGATGTGATAGTATACAGAAATGCTATGAGAATGTAAAAGTGTAACTGTGTTGTGATG